>JAGFNQ010002380.1:24928-125667 GCA_024364735.1 Boesenbergia rotunda | reverse complement strand
ACGTTAGGGAAACCAATTCTAATAAGATCAAGTTCACTTGGTCTCTTTAGACTGGTGAAACTAGCCGAAGCTACCGATCCAAAATCCAAACTAGTTAGACCAGAACTTTTTCAAAGATTAATTTTGAAAATGAAACTTCATTAAACGGCTTTGTCAAGGAAAGGGTTGATGATCCAATAAGGCTACGGCCAAAGAAGGCCTAGTGCCTCGCCAAGACCTGGAAGCCAATTTTTGAATTTCAAATTCAAATTACTTTTTGTAAAATTCAAATCTAACATAATTTTCAGTTAAGTATAGATTCAAACATCTCCTTTCAAAATTAATTGAAATGTTTTCAAAAATTAATTAAGATTTTCAAAATAAATCATGTTTTTCAAAAATTCTTCTATCAAAACCTGTCTCACAAAACCTATAAGGCTAACGTGATTGAGAACCCTAGACTGGGTGAGACAGCAAACATAATGAAGACTTACTCAATATCTGCATTTTTTTGACATTTAGTTTAGGACGACATTTAAATAATGCAGGTCAAACCTTTGTCAAAATAGTCAAACTATGGTCAAAGAAGTCAAACTACGGTCAAAGCAATCAAACCACGGTCAGTGTAGACAAACCTTGGTCAAAACACTCAAATCAGGTCAAATCTGGTCAAACATACTCCTCTAGGATCAAGAACCAGCTCTTAGGGCGCCCAATCCCTTGCAGGCACCCCGAGGCTTTGGTCAAAAGCTGTCATCTGCCACTGCATGCTGAACAGGGCGCCCTGGTTCACCCGGGCGCCCTCGTATAGTCCTTCAACGGCAGAAAGCTGCCTAAAGGCAGCTGCAGCCCTTCCCAGGGCGCCTTCGTCAGGTGGGGCACCCTCGCCAGACAGGGCGCCCTCCCGATAAAGGGCGCCCGAAACTGCCCTATAAAAGGGGTTCCATGCCGCTTCTTCTCTACACACTCAAACCACTCCTTCTCCTAAATTCTCTACTATCCAAGAGATCTTGCAACCCTCTCAAGCTCTCATCTTCAACAATGACTCCCCGAGCAGTCCGGTATAATTTTTTAATTAACTTAATTTCTTTCCAATTTTTCTCTAAATGCATACTTTCTTTAATACACATTCTTTCTCTTAGAAGACGCCGACCAAACCAGGCAGAACCCGGTACCCAACCTAGTCCTGATCCTAGGTTTCCGAATTTAGAATTGTGTAATAAGTTTGCTCGTACCACCTATAAACCTATCAAGACGAGCTACTTGAATAGACAATTTTTCACCCAATCCTGTCCCTTAGCAATGAACATCATAAACTTTTACCAACTTGACAATCTCGTATTCTGCACCCACCCAATCAATACTTCCTTATGTGTAGAATTTTACAATAACATAATTAGACAGGATAGTCTCATGTTCTCCACCACTGTTCAAGGAATCCCCTTAACTATCACACTAACATTACTTAACCGATTTCTAGGACTGCGACTCTCGCAGTCCACCTTCTGTTGTTACCCTCCTTGGGAGCCTCCCTTTGATGCTCCCTACTCTCACATTACCTTAGATACATTGCACTCATATTTCTTTAGGCGACCCCTGGCCAGACGATTTCTGTCTGTCGAATTAGAGGTCCAGGACTACGCTCTATATAGGGTCATAGTCCGATGTATTCTGCCATTATCCACCAGGGACGTCACCACTATGCGACCATTCCACGCCTTTCTCCTGTACGCCTTGATTCATCAGCTAGACATCGACATAGGACTTCACATGTTTCATGCTATCCTACACGCATCCAGTGTTACCACGCAAGGGCGGGTACGCACACCCTACTGCCACATCATCACGTCCATATTACATCACCACGGTAGAAACATTACCGAGGGAGAGATGGCCGCTTTGACCGATTACGATGAAATAGGCTATAGAAACTTCGTCCTAGCCTGTATAGAGGTGTCCGGTACCGGGGTCTTGTCCTAGAGACGTCAGGGAGCAGCTCCCCAGATCGACTCAGACGAGGAGGTCGACGTTGACGTCGGAGATCTAGCAGCAGCAGCCCGAGCGCACATAGACGAGCCCGCTCCACCGACACTCAACGATCGAGTGGCACAGCTAGAGACACGTCTTCAGAGCCTCCGAGAAGAAGTGGAAGCCAATCATGCCGAAAACATAGAGGCAAATCTGGGCTACTACAACAATTACATGAGCGCCCTTAGAGCCGAGAGGGAGGCCAGAGAGGCAGAGTATCACGAGATGATGACCCTATTTCGATCCTGGCAGCCAGGCTCCTCTAATCATCCCGGTCCCTCGTTGTAACGCCCGCCTTTTTAAGGGCGTTACGCTAACATACATATACGCATGTGGACTTCTTAATGCAGCGGAATAATTTTAAACTTTATCCCCATGCGTTTAAACCATGCACTTATAACTTAAATCATATTGCCACATTCTTAGCTATCATTCATAAACATAATAACATGATAAACTTAGCATCATTCTTAAACATGTAGCATCATTCTTAATCATGTAGCATCATTCTTAAACATGTTTGCATGGTCATCATATAAAGGGAGTAAGACATGGGATTTTTCCTTTTCTTCTGCCAAGTCATTGCCACACACACACACTTGCCCTTCCTGCTGCTTCCCTTAGCTAAGGACCTCATACTTGATCTGCGGTATAAGAACATAAGACTATAAGCACATAGGCTTAGTAAGACCCTTTCCTACTCACAAAAACCATACGTCATATCATACATAAACATATGAAACTTTCAACATAGCATAACATAATTATCATTGCATAATTCTTAACATGAACGTAAGCATATAACATGACATTCTTTAGCATAACATAAGCATATAACATGACACGGTTCTTAACATAACATAAGCATATATCGTGGTTCTTAACATAACATGAGCATAGCATGGTTCCTATCATAACATAGCATAGCATGGTCCTTAACATAACATAAGCATAACATGGTTCTTAACATAACATAAGCATAGCATGGTTCTTAACATAACATAAGCATAGCATGGTTCTTAACATAACATAAGCATTGCATGGTTCTTAACATAACATAAGCATAGCATGACATAAGTCATAAGCATAAGAGCAACTACATAGCATGATTCCTAACATAACCGTAGATCTACAACATACTTAGCATGACATGAATCTTATCATACATGAACATAAGACATACTTATACATGGCATAATTCTTAGCATACGTGAACATAAGGCATACTTATACATGGCATAATTCTTAGCATACATGAACATAAGGCATACTTATACATGACATAATTCTGGGCATACATGAACATGAAACATACTTATCATGGCATGAGATATAAGCATAAGCATAAGCATAAGCATAAACATACTTACCCTGGCGCGATGCATAACATGGATGTATGCATGAGTCAAATGCATTTACTACATAAGGATGCTTAGTTTAAAAATCATACTTTTAAATGCTTAACATAAACATACATCATTGGGGTCCCCGGCTTGTACCACATACATACATCATAAGGGCGCATCCCTAAGTAAATATGAGGTAGCTAGCCTCAATCTACTAAGGTAAGGACAACATAGTTGGTAGTCCTAGAACCGGGGCGTTCTTAAGGTGCCCATCCCTGTTGCACAGCTTCGGTAGTGCCAGAATCGTGGACAGCTTCGGTAGTCCAGAACCGGGGCGTTCTTAAGGTGCCCATCCCTTGGACCCTTACTTCGGTCCGATACAAGCTCATTCATAAAGTAAAATACATATGCATACTTCATCATTCATACTTGACATATCATAGGAACAGCTACGATAGTTCCAGAACCGTGGACAGCTTAGTCGGTAGTCCAGAACCGGGACGTTCTTAAGGTGCCCATCCCTTAGCATGACATAGACATACTTAACATTTCATCATTCATACTTATCATCATGATGCCTTAAAGGCATGAACATTCATCATCATTCTTCATTTTTCATTCATAAGATATGCCATGCTTACATCATTTTGTCTTAGGCCATGGTTATCATTTTCGTTCATCATCTTCATTCTTAACATAGCATACATACATATCATTCATAAAGCATGACATACATACATAGCATTCATGGGACATGACTTACATACATATTGTTCGTAAAACATAGCATACATACATGTCATTCCTAAAGCATGACATACATACATAACATTCATAAAACATGCATCGTTAGGGTACGTAGCATACATACATGTCATTCTTAAAGCATGGCATACATACATAACATTCATAAAACATGCATGGTTAGGGTACGTAGCATACATACATGTCGTTCCTAAAGCATGTATACATACATATCATTCTTGAGAACTTAACCCAAACCAAAACCCTAGAACTTGGAGTTGGCCGAAAGTTCCATGTGAGGAAGCTCCATCATTCAATTAACATGAAAGGTTCCAAAGGTAAAAGAACACTTATACATTTCATACAATGCCATAGGGAACCATTAGACCCCATAGTTGAGGTTAACCCTAAGTCCTAGCCCTACCATTGGGCTTTGGCCGAAACCCTAGAGGGTCACCAACACATGGGAAAATTTATATCCTTCACATAAACATCCAATCCAATACATACAACACCTTGAGAGGCCATTTGAACCCTTGGATTTGAGTTAACCCTAACTCCTTGCCCTATATCCCAACTTGGCCGAATGTTTAAATGGTCATAAATCATGTAAAACTTTCACATAAACCCTTATTAACATTCCTTACAACATAAGAAAACATAGGAAACAATATTAGAGAGTTAGATCCAAACCCATCCATGGAACCCTATGGTGGCCGAAACCCTTGGAGGCCCTAACTTTGATTTTTCCAACATATCATGCCAACAAAATTTAGATCATGATAAATATCTTGAAAGCTATCATACCACAGGTGAGGGGGTCTTACCTTCCTTGATCTTGCTTACAAACTTTGAATAGAAGATAACAAGAGAACCTCCTTGTCTCTAAACTCTCCCTTAGTCCTTGTATCCTTGTAGGGGGGCCTTAGATCTTCAAGATGGGGTTTATGTGAACTTTTCCCAAGGGAGAAAGGGGGCTTGAGGTTTTCGGCTAGAAGGGGAGGAAGAAGAAAATGAAGAGGAGAAGGGAAGTTGTAACTTCCTTTCCATATTTATACCAATTTAAAAAGGGGTAAATGAAGAGTCATGTGTCTCTTCCCTTGACGACTCTTCATTTTCCTAAGCCTTAACTAATATCCACTTCATTCCCTCATAGCACTCCCTTGCTAGGTGAATTGGTTAGTCCATGCTTGGTTATACTAGAGGTCCAAGGTTCAATTCTTGGTGCATGCACTAATTTTGTTATTTTATTTTTATTTTATTTCCTATTATTTTTGAAAATTCCCTAAGACTCACCCATAATCATGCTAATATTCCTAATTAAATTCCATTTATATTTATATTAAATTCTACCTAATTAAAACCCATTTTTGGAGCCCCTATAAGGCCCCTTAGTACTTAGCTTCTCAATTTAAATGAGAAAACCATGGATAATTGCACTAAGGTTTATACTAGTATCTCTACGTTCCTCGAGAATCTATCTAGACATTATCAATATTTTAAAGAAAATATTGAAAGGATTTTGCGGGTCGTTACACTCGTCCTAGATTTGCTTAGTATTGTACCAGTACCTATTTGACTGCCCCTACTCACTAGGGTTGACTTATGTTTGAATGTATGACTGTGCTGACTATTCTATGTTGACTAGCTTATGAGTACTGGTTTCTTGTCTATTCGGCAGTTAGGATTGTGCTCTGTAGAATAGATTAACTCTATTGTTGATTTTTTTCTGCTTTACTTGATTTAAAAATCAGTTTCTAAAAAATAAAATTTTGAAAAACTGATTTACTTAATTTCAAAATCAGTTTGTTTTAAATTTTTTTTTCGACTTAGTTTTCTTTCAAAACTACCCCCTTTCAAAACTAGGGCTTTTTCGCAAATGGACTTAGCTTAGGCCCTAACCCTAGAACTGCATGCACCTATAGATTTAGAAGCCAGCATCTCACAAGCACTTTAGGGTACTTTGATTGATAACCTAGAAAGGGTTGAGATGCTTAGGTCTTTGCCTTAATTCAAGATGCTTTAAGTCAGTGCATCTGCAGTAATTAGGGTACTAAATACAACCTTTACAGCAATCCAGTTAAGTGTCAAGTTTAGAAAATCTAACTTGAACAGAAACACTTAACTTGACTAACTCTAGCGAAAACTACTGCTTATAACAGTTAATAAGTAGCTAAATGGGTTAGACAGGTCCCTAAGAAAATTAACTGATTTGGTCTAAGTCTTGGTTCAGTATAGCAAAATCATACGAATATTTTTACTTTATGAAAGTCATTTCTTTTATGCAATTTAATTTCTGCAATATCTAACTGTTTTTGATATATGGCAAAGGGGGAGAGATAGGAAAGGAGAGAGTTCAAATTTTTTCAAACTCTCAAATTTTTTTTCAAAAAGTTAGCTACTTTTCAAAGCCTTTCAAAAACCTTTCTAGAAATACTTAAGTTTTTTTTTGAAAATCCTACTAAGTACTTAAGTTTTTATAAGTACTTTAAGCTTAAGTTTTTCAAAACTTTCATAAGTACTTTAAGCTTAAGTTTTTCAAAACTTCCATAAGTACTTTAAGCTTAAGTTTTTCAAAACTTTCATAAGTACTTTAAGCTTAAGTTTTTCAAAACTTCCATAAGTACTTTAAGCTTAAGTTTTTCAAAACTTTCATAAGTACTTTAAGCTTAAGTTTTTCAAAACTTCCATAAGTACTTTAAACTTAATTTACTAAGTACTTAAATTATTTCAAAATTTACTAAGTACTTAAATTATTTCAAAATTTACTAAGTACTTAAATTATTTCAAAATTTACTAAGTACTTAAATTATTTCAAAGTTTACTAAGTGCTTAAGTTTTTCAAATCCTACTAAGTACTTAACTTAAAAGTTTTCAAAAACTTTTGAGTACTTTAAACTTATGGCTTAAAATTTTTGTTAAGTACTCTAAACTCATGCTTTCAAAAATTCCTCTATGAACTTTTAAAACTTAAGTTATCAAAAAATTTCCAATATATCTAAACTTAAGTTTTCAAAATGCAAAATCATTCTAAGTTTTTTTAACTTAGAACCCCACGACGTTTTGAAAAATCTAGGGGGAGATTCCCTCCAGGGGGAGGGAACAAATTTTTATGCTGTTGATTAAACTTAACTTTTTGAACTAGGGTTGCCATAAATCAAAAAGGGGGAGATTGTTGGTGCAGAAAGCACCAAAGTCAAACCTGTGTTTTGATAATGGCAACAGGGTTTAAAAGTTAAGTCTTACTTGTTATCTAACATGTCACTTGAGTGTGCAGAGTAAAAAGCCCTAGCGAAGGACTGCTAGGCATTGGCGAAGGAATGCCAGAAGTGAAAAGCCCTAGCGAAGGACTGCTAGGCACTGGCAAAGGAATGCCAGAGTGAAAAGCCCTAGCGAAGGACTGCTAGGCGCCAGGCGAAGGACAGCTTGGGACTAAAGCCCTAGCGAAGGAATGCTAGGCACCGAGCGAAGGACAGCTCGGCATCCAAGACCTGGCAAAGGACCGTCAGACAAAAGTCCAACCAGAGGAACGGTTGGCATCAGGTACATTCTCCCGAGAGGAGTAGGTGAGGACGCGTTCCCCGTCGAGGGAACAGTAGGCGTCGGTTCGACCTAGGGTTCCATTTTGGAAACCCAAAGTCAGAACCAAGACAGCTAAGGCTGTATAAATCTAACAACTTAATGCTTTATGTTGTTTTCGGACTAACCCTGGATGCAGGACCAAAGGAACGAGTGTCTGCAGCTCAGAGAGCCTCAATGGAGAGAGGCAGCAGCTGAGTAGGGCGCCCTGTGTGTCCAGGGCGCCCCCAAGGTGAAGATGAAACTAATGAAGCAAAAAGAGCCTCGGCTGAATACTGGCCGGGGCGCCCCCAGCGCCGAGGGCGCCCTCAGCGCCGAGGGCGCCCTCAGCGCCGAGGGCGCCCTCAGCGCCGAGGGCGCCCTCAGCGCCCAGGGCGCCCTCAGCGCCCAAGGCGCCCTCAGCACCCAGGGCGCCCCCAGCAGCCAAAGCGCCCCGCGCCTAAGCTAGTGAAGCCAATCATCCTTATCCAGCCGAGACCCCCGCGTGGAAGGAGTCAAGCAGGGCGCCCCCAGCGTCCAGGGCGCCCCCAGTGTCAAACCTCATCCCTATTCGAGTGGGTTAGAGGTTGACCGAGCGAATCTCGGATCACGTGACACGTGGGGGGGGCGCCCCGAGGTGCTATAAATAGCACCCAACGCCCAGGCTTCCAACAACAACTCAAACACAACGCTTCTACGCTCTTCTACTCTCGTGCCTTGCTCCGGAAACTGCCTAACTCGAGCCGACGACGTCTCTCTGCTCCGGAAAAGGTCAATCCACAATCGGACGTCGGTAAAAGAAGAGCATTTTTAATTACTTAGTTTACTGTGCTGAATTTGTAAATCAATCCTTGTAAACTATAATTACGCCTCATATAGAATTGCCCAAAGTAAACGGTCAACGACCGTGGGCCTTGGAGTAGGAGTCGACCCAGGCTCCGAACCAAGTAAAATCGATCGTGTCTCTGTGCGATTTTGTTTTCTTAATTTCCGCTGCGTACTTGCTCAAAGTTTTTCGAAAAATGATTTCCGATATTCACCCCCCCTCTATCGGTTCTCTCGATCCAACACAGTCGACAATTGTTGGCACTAGTCTACTGGTAACAGCTGTTTCAGGGTCGAGCTCTATTTAACAGAGCTCGGTTTGACTGGGCAAAAGTTGACGAAATAAGCTTGGGTAAAACTTATTAGTATTCTACAAGTGCTCAGGAGTTGTTGCAAGGTTGTGGCGAGATTTCTCCACCCATAAGGAGCGACGCGAGCTATCTGGAGGCTTTTTGAGGAATCATCCATCGACGGATCGGGATCGCCCACCTTACAGACAGCCGTGGAGTAGGAGGTTTATCTCCGAACCACGTAATTATTTTGTCTTCTTAGTTGTTAGTTTAGTTAGTTTTGTATTTCACGTGCGCAACTAACAATGTGTAGGAAGAAACCGACGAAACTTGGGTGACCGTCTATTCATCCCCTTCTAGCCGGCGCACCGATCCCCAACATTTTTGACATTAGAACTTCATGAGTGTTGGTACACAAGAAATAATTCAACACGAGGATGTTCCTTCAATAGATCCAACACGAGGACGAATCTTCTACAGATAAAGAAGAAATGACATACATGATAAAGAAACTATTTAAATGTTTTAAATCTAAAAGGTTTAATAAAGCGTAGGGTAAGGGATTTTTCCCAAAGCAAAGAAAGATCTACTGCTATAATTGTGAGGAAGAAGAGCACATCAAGAAAAACTGCCCAAGGCTAAAGGTAAACAAGTCAAAACATAATTAGAACCTGAAGGTCACATAGGATGAATCATCATCAGATGAGTCCAATCTCAAGGATCATGCTTAACTAGCATTGATGACGATCCATCTGGAAAAAAGCATAGATAAAGGGGGAGTCGCATCAGAAGAAATCAACGATGAAAAGAGAGCTTTAGACTTTGAACTTTATATGGTAAGTGAAATATGTATTCTACCTCCCGATTAACTTTATTATGGTATTAAAGCAATTACCAAGTCATTATGTAAATTGAAATTTAAGAATGTAGAGTTAAAAAGGAAATTAGCTTTTGCTGCATGCCCATTAGAGATATATGATAAGCTAAAACTTAAAAATTGGAGATTAAGAGAACAAATAGAAGCTTTAGAAAAGAATACGCTGCATGTTCAAATAAATTTTAAAAATCACACTTTCATGGAAAACTTAACTGGTATCTTAGAAATCATAGGGGTCAAATTGTAAAAGTGCCCAAAAGTTATATTTCTTCGAAATATTTAATAAATTTTGTTGGTAGAAATTTATTTTGGATCTCTAAGATTGTACTTAATTGTTATATTTTTTTGCTAATGATTAATATTTTTTCTTAATTGTCAATTAATATATTATCTGTCATCTTTTTGAAATTCTGGTTTGAATATGTATTTTTTTTCAAAAAATTTAGTTTTAATTTGTTTTTGATAGAGTTCACTGTGATCTATCCATAAATTTTTTTCTAAATTTTTATGAACTTTCATTTAAAAATAAATTTTTAAAATTTAAAAATATTTAAAAATTAAATTTCACCAAATTTGATTTTTTGGGATCCGTAAACTATCATTTGAATGTTGAAAAAAATTTCAAATTTATTTTGTCTCAAAATAAAATTTTAAAAATTATCTTTTCAAAATTATAAACTCTGAATTCAAAATTATTTTCTTATAATTAGAAAATTTATTTTACTTTGAAAATTTTTACGGAGATGAATGTGCTACATTTCTAATTTAGATTAAAATTTGAGTATTTTTTTGACTAAGAGATAAATTTTTATAAATATTTTTATTGATAATCAGACTTTTAATTTTAAAAATAATTTCTAACTGATATTTGATCAACCGAATTTTTTGGAAACTATCCAATCTCTTTGGAATATTCTAGTAAATTTTCAAAAATTTTAAGTGATTAGACACTTTTTATGATTTTTTTTGGATATATGGTTTTCAAATTTTTTTTCTCTCTAAGTCATTTTTACCCTTAACATGTTTTTTTAACGTGATTAAAGGGGAAGAGATAGGATTTAAGTTTAAATTGTAAATTTTATCACTTTAAATTATAAATCTCATCACTTGTTTTTTTATTAATATTTTTGTTTATGGTTAACCTTAACTTAACTCGGGTTGATGCATATTAAAAAATAGAGATATTATAAGTACCCCGGGTAAGATTTTGATGTGATCAACTAAGTCAAAGTTGTTGATGCAGTCAGACCCGATTGTTGTTTTGGTGTTGACACCGATTTAAGTATGATTGAGTAAATTCGGATAAGTCCTGGTCAGGGACTGTGCACGAACCCCCGTGAGTGAAGCAGGGTACCGGTGAGTGAATCCGGGTGATGGAAACCCTGGTGAGTGAAGCCGGGTGATGGAAACCTCGGTGAGTGAAGCCAGGTCCTAGTGAGTGAAGCCGGGTGATGGGAACCCCGGTGAGTGAAGCCGGGTCCCGGTGAGTGATGTCGGGTGATGGAAACCACGGTGAGTGAAGTCGGGTCCTGATGAGTGAAGCTGGGTGATGGAGACCCCGGTGAGTGAAGCCGAGTGATGGAAACCCCGGTGAGTGAAGCCGAGTGATGGAAACCCCGGTGAGTGAAGCCGGGTCCCGGTGAGTGAAGCCGGGTGATGGAAACCCCGGTGAGTGAAGCCGGGTCCTGGTGAGTGAAGTCGGGTGACTGAATTCCCGGTGAGTGAAGTCGGGTCCTAGCAAGTAAAGCTAGGTGAAAGAAATTCCGGTGAGTGAAGCTGGGTCCTAGCGAGTGAAGCTAGGTGACTGAGCATGAGTCGGCCAAGTGACTAGATCGGTCTAGTGTCCGATCAGGAGTTGGCACGAGCTCCCTTGTTAATAGATCGGTCTGGTGATCGATCCAGGGAGTCTGATCGTTCTGGTGAACGATCAGGGAGAGAACAGAAACATTCTGTGTGGTTTCTGATCGTTCTGGTGAACGATCAGAAAGGGATCAGAGAGTCTGGAGAAAACCCAGATCAGTCAAGGTGACCGATCAGGGTCCTCCTGGACCGATCAGGATGGGTCCTGATCGGTCCAGAGGTGACCTGATCGATCACTTTGACCGATCAGGTTAGGGATCAGGTTAGAGAGCTGCGGAAATCTCAGTTAGCTGGTGGATCGGTCTGGTAACCGATCCCCAATCTCTGATCGGTCAGTGTGACCGATCACAGGTTCAGATCCTCGATCCTCGATCGGTCAGTGTGACCGATCACAGTTTCACTGGATCGATCAGGCAGGAGCCTGATCGATCGGGGTCTTCACTGATCGGTCTAGTGACCGATCAGTGTCTGATAACTTTAATTTGAAAACGTTGTCAGACTTTTGATTACGCTCTGAATCTTTCTGATACCTGCTGTTACCTTGCTGATACGAATTGATTTGCTTTGCTAATCCTTTGAAGAGTGTGCAGGTGAGACAGGGATGACACAAATCAAGAAGGAGGGTCAATTGGAGACTTTCGCTTCAGTCAGGTTTGTTTGTTTTCCATTCACAGGATTCAACGGCTTCTGGCGCCGGCTGGCAACTATCTAACGAGGCTGGTGACTGACCTGAGGCTCGATTGAAGAGGTTTCAGTGGACTGAGCCCAGTAGAGGTTAGTGGGTCAGTGATGACGGAGCTGATCAGTGGTTGCAGATGCGCCGGGTGAGCAGAGGCTTAAGAAGAAGCTGGGAAGTAGAGGAGCGGTAGAACAGAAAGAAAACTAGCAAAGTGTTTTGCTGGGGGTTTTGCTGGGTTCTTTTGCTCTCTGTATAGTCTTCTTGCTTGAAGCTTGTGCTACATCTATGTGAGCTATCCTTCTCATTGTCTCGAGCGCTTAATTGTTATTCTACTGAGACGGTTGTGGAGAGTTTACTCCACCGAGAAGGAGAAGATACTTATCCCGATTTCCGGGGCTTGATCTGCCGACGATCAAGGGATCGCCCACCTCACGGGCACGCCAAGGAGTAGGGGCAAGTTATCCCCGAACCTTGTAAATCCTCGAGTTAGCATCTGGTTTGTTTCCTTGTTGTTGCTTGTTCTTTCTGTTGTTTTGTTTCCGCTGCTAACCCTAATCGCAAAAAGTCAAAGAAGCGAAATTTTTTTATGTCTAGCTATTCACACCCCCCTCTAGCCATCCAAGGTCCAACAAAAGTTAGATCATATTAGTATTTGATCCCTGTGTCTAAGTGTGCAGGAGCTTAGGAGCACAGGAAGTCGAGCGGAAGACGTAGCGGTCAAGAAGGATGACACGGGAAGGGAGCCAACGGGCTTGGTGTATCTGAGGGACGCGGAGGTCTGCGGAAGAGTACACCGGTGGAGCAAGAAGGATACGCGCGACGTCCGAGGGATGAGAAACCAGGAGGAAACATGCTCGAGTAGAATGCCGGAGAAGGGTTCGGGTGAGCCAAATTCTAGAAGGTCTGAGATCACCCAGAAGCCGGGAGGAAGCACGTTGGAAGGCTACTCAACAAGTTATTGACTAGTCAAACTCAAGCACCCATAAATGGGGGCGCTCGGTTGGACTCGGACGTCTGTATTCCCAGGCCCCCAAACTGACTGGGAGTCCGTGTGTCCAAATCCTATCACGAACTAGCCGTTTAACAGCCGTTGCGATGTAGATAAGCCTTGACCACGTGTCAGGCGCCCACGTGCACTCAGGCACCCGAGAAGTGCCATGTCAGCACTTCGATAAAGTTTCACAAGGGCTATAAATAGACCCCTAAACTTAGTTCAAATCATCAATTCGATTGTTCACGAAATTCTATAATAGTTTCTTTCTTTTTCTCTGAGTTATACTTTGTGTAAGAGGTTTTTCTGCTCCAAGAAATACATATGGAGAACGAGCTATTATTTACTTTGTATTAACAACTTTTCTGGTTGCAAACCATATAACTGGTTGTGCCTCTATCTTTTTAGTTATTTTATGTTAATGTTATTGTTTTGCTTGTCTCCTAATCTCTATCTTTGTTAGCAAGATAAAAGATCATTTTTATTTTTCAGGGGAAATTCTCCCTCTCTTACCAACCGCACAATCCCAACAGTATCAACCTAGGAGCCTGTGTGGTGACATGGATAGATCACTGTGCGTGCGCCAGATCAGCCAAGCTCTAGCTGAGTTGCAAGGTCTCTGGCGCTTGAAAGCCACCCAGGCTCCAGGAGCTCTAGGCGCTTGTGTCCTTGTGAACGCTTGGCTCCTAGCCTTCCAGCCCCTTGGAGCCATTCTTCTGGCTTTCAACTTTTCTACACCCACCAAGTTAGTATGGGCATAACATAATAAATGAGATGCATTAGACAGTTCAGGCTATTCAATCTTGACTTTTATGTTTCGATTGAAACCCTAGGTCAGACCAACACCTACTGTTCCCTCTTCTAGGGAACACATCCTCACCTATTCCTCTCAGGAGAGTTTACCTGTTACCAACCCTCAGTTGGACTTTTGGTCAGCCTCTGATCTCAACTTCGAAACTCGTCGCATTCAATCTATTGAGGTAATCTATGGTCCGCAGGACTATATGTTTTGATGTTTAGGCAAAGGGTTTAAGTTAGGCTCATCCTTATATTTGATATGTGTATTTGAGTGTGCAGGTTCTGCAGGATACACATAGACTTAGCTTGACGACTTCAGGTCCAATGAAGGATGGTGCATCCATGGGACCGTGGATAAGGCAGGAATGATGAGCGGAGGAAAGCACACTTCGAGGCATACGCGAAGGAAGACATGTGGAGACGAGCCATGAGCTTGTATGCATCCGAGGGACGAGAGCCAAAGTCGAAGAAGACTTGAAGGAAACAGGTCGAGGCTGCAAGAAGAGTCAAGTGAGTCGTGAGGGTCCGAGTGCAGAGTGAATTGTACTCCGGATGGAAAACCCAAGGTTTAGAATTTGATCAGTCGACTGATGTGGGATTAGTCGACTGGTAGAGGCTAGAGAAAAATTGATCGATTGATCTTCTGTATAGTCGACTGGTGTCAACTGGAAATTCGAACGTTGGGCTGTAACATTTGAATTTGGTTGGATCGGTCGACTGGTGTTGGAACCAGTCGATTGGTAACGACTAGTTTATCCATGAACTCAATTTAAGGGAGCTCGGTTTGGCTGGCTAGGTTTGACGAAATTAACTTTGGTTAAAGGCGAATTAGTAGTCTTGGTGCTCAAGTGTACTTGTGAGGTTATGGCAAGATTTCTCCATTCACAAGGAGCTACAAGAGCTAGACGCAGACTTTTCGGGGACTCATCCACTGACGGATCATGATTGCCCACCTTACAAACTGTCGTGGAGTAGGAGCTTTATCTCCAAATTATGTTAAATTGGTTTGTATTCTTCTTTGTTAGTTTTAGTTTATATTGTATTCTGTTACACTAACACGTGCAGGAAGAACCGAAGAATTCGTGGGTGATCGGCTGTTCCCCCCTCCCCCTCCTCTAGCCGTACGATCAAATCCCAACACAATCTTCGACCCGTCTTGACTCCTATCTGTTATCCTCGATCAGTCAAGTCTTCTGCTCGATTCTCCAGACCAAAACTTCGGTTTTTTCCATGTCTTAATTGCCCATCCCTCGGTCAGGATTTAATATCCAACCCTCGGTCAGGTCTTCGTTGCTTAACCCTCGGCCAGGACTTAGTGCCTAGTTTAACTAGGACTTTTCTGCACACATAGAGTAATATTGTTAGATCACAATTAATACTTAACTTTGAACCCTTTGCTAATATCAAAATATGATTTGATCGGTACTTCCGATATCAACATTTATATCTAGCCAAGGGCCGATGATACTAAACCATCCGAACATTATCACTTGTTGCTCTCATCAAATATCACCATACAACCTAAAATATCACTTTAAACTAATTTTATTTTGTAAGAAATTGATCATAATATATTTTCCTCATCAAATTTAATTTAATTTGTTCGTGATATTTGCCCGCTAATTGTTTCATGCGATCTAATTAAAATGTATAGGTATGTTTATCAATTTTAGTTTTTTTTATCGAAGTTAAATTATAAAAAAATTCACATATATAATTTGTTTGTAAATTATCTTTAAATCTCTATTTGCATCTCAAACTTTACTATCAATTCCTATATAAAAAAATTCATTTCTACTCCTTGCATGTAAAATTTTATTTACTTTAACTTTCTAATACATACTAATTTACTTAATTACACTCATTATTTTTAGGTATAACATATCCAAAAAAAAAGTATTATTCCTCTAAAATGTAGTATCATTTAATTAGAATTTAGTATATTTTTTTATTAAATTGAGTATAATTTTTTACAAATCCAGTTGATCAAGAATCGATTTTTTTTCAAACCTAATTGATTGAGAATCGATCGGAACTGCTCATATCCAATCAATTAAGACAATTGATTGTTGAGCTCCGATTAATTAGAAATTGATCGGTAATCGATCAGTTATATTTATTATGAGAGAACACCGTTCATATTTTTTATAGGTACAAAAAGTATAAAGGTAAATATAATTTTTCTTAAATTTAGCACATTAAATTAGAATTTAATATATTTTATATTAAATTGAGTATAATTATTTTTCTGTTTGATCAATTGATGAGGAGTTCATACCAATTAATTGGTTTAAGATGAATCGATTGGGTCGTACTCAAATTGATAGAAAATATATTAGATTATAATTAAATAATGTTGAATTTAAAAGGAATTATACCTTATTCCGGATTGTTTGTATCTAAAAATATAGAAGGTAATTAAGTAAATTGATATTTGAAGTAAATAAAATTTTACATGTAGGGAGTTGATATAATTTTTTTTTTATATAGAGATTAAAGAGGAAATTAGAATTTGTTATTAGGAGTTTAGGATAATTTTCTAATAATTTGTAGATAATATGGACTTTTATTTTATTTCATCTGAAATTTAATTTGGAAATACTAAATTGGGGACGACTGCCTAACACTACTGTACAGGCTACAGCAGCAACAGCCAGCCAGCGGAGCAGCTTCTGCGGCGCTCAGAACGCAGCAGTAAGTCACGTGCCTCGTCGCCGTTCCCTGTTCACGCATCCCCCGTGTTTAGGGTTTGGTGGCAGACTCAATCATACTCGGATTCTTCTGGAGCGAGTGAAGCCCGTCACTCTCTCCCTTTCGTAACGCAGCACTGCTCTGCTGCGCGATTCAGATTCATGGCTTCTTCCGACGCGGCAGCTGGCCCTTCTTCTCCTCCTTCCGCATTGAGCGGTGGCGGAGATGGCGGCAGGAAGGAAAGGAAGGAGGCGCTGGGGTGGATCGAGTGGTTCAGAGGATGGTTCGCCATCGTCTGGGAATTCCTCTTCCAGAGGATCGCTGCCAGCCACGTCGAGAACCCGTTGCCCATTCCGCCACTGGACGACGTTACCTGCATAGTCACCGGCGCCACCAGCGGCATCGGCCTGGAGATCGCCAGGTCCTTTCTCTCGTTCAAATAAGTGATGCTTGGAACTACTAGCCTTCTTGCATCCTAGTTATGTGCTCGATCTTTCGTTTAAGCAAAATCCTTCATTGATGGTGTTATTGAATGGTATCTTGCACACTGACAAGTGATAACCAGTTGGAAGATGTGCATTAAGGGGCAGCGATTTCTTTCTTTCAGCTGATGTTTACATTCAGATAGACGCTCGCTTTATTTTGGATTGTGTCCTTGGATGCTTATTAGGAATGCATTTTGGAGGCAGTTAGTCTCATTTACGTTGCGTGATTTTGCGTGATAACCAGTTGGAAGATGTGCATTAAGGGGCAGCGATTTCTTTCTTTCAGCTGATGTTTACATTCAGATAGACGCTCGCTTTATTTTGGATTGTGTCCTTGGATGCTTATTAGGAATGCATTTTGGAGGCAGTTAGTCTTATTTACGTTGCGTGATTTTGCGTGATAACCAGTTGGAAGATGTGCATTAAGGGGCAGCGATTTCTTTCTTTCAGCTGATGTTTACATTCAGATAGACGCTCGCTTTATTTTGGATTGTGTCCTTGGATGCTTATTAGGAATGCATTTTGGAGGCAGTTAGTCTTATTTACGTTGCGTGATTTTGCTTTGTTATAAATTGTACAACGAGGAAATAGTGACCAATTTGGACACGATGTTGCATCTTGATTATAATTTTCTACCATTTCTATTCCTCTGCATCCATGAATGGTACGGGATAAAAAAATTTGACATCACAGCCATCTCTTGATGTCTTACTGCATAATTATGGCAATTTCAACTAGTCATCAAACAATTGTACTCCCATGTTATTTGATTTATCACAGAAAGTCCAAATTATGGATGGAGTGTTCAAAATTATGGATAGAAATATTGCTTTATAATGTTTCTTTTATTGTTCTCCCATTTTTTTCATATCATATGCTATTTGGTTTTGCTGTATTATTTTCTAATATCCAGATTTTATCATAAAAAGTGCAAATTGTAAACTATATTAGATTGGAGATTGATATAGTTTTCCGTTGCATATGTTTTTATCATTGCTTGTCCTTTCGTTATTTGAGATTAATTGGTTGCCATAAACAGGCAACTCGCAGAGTCAGGGGTACATGTTGTAATGGCTGTAAGGAGACCAAATTTGGCTCATGAACTAATCCAGAAATGGCAGAATGACAAGTCAGAGAGTGGCCTACTACTTAATGTTGAGGTATATTCAACTGAGAAGCAAAACACAACAGATCCCTCATAACTTATGCAAATTGGGGTACCTAACTATTGTTTATCTGGTTGTTGGCCACTGTAGAATTATGATAATCAACATGTTGTTTTTCTTTTTGATTTTGTCTTGCAAGTTTAATGAAGCGGGCCTTACCTTCTCATAATGAAAGAAGCATTCTTATCTATCAAGTGAAAATATTTTGCTGCAATTTGATTATCTTGGGTGGTTTCAAATTCTTAAAATCCCAGGTGATGGAACTTGATCTGCTCTCTCTTGACTCTGTTGTAAGATTTGCTGAAGCTTGGAATGCTCGGAATGCACCATTGCATGTGTTGATCAATAATGCTGGCATTTTCTCTATTGGAGGTTTGAATCATTTCTACCAGTTGATAAATTTCAGTAATTTTCATGTTAAATTGTACTAATTCCTTATGTTAGTTCTCTAACCATGAGAAGTTAAAAACACTAAATTCAGCAGACAAAATGTGTTATTTTTAGTCAGTGCAATGACAATAAGCCGTAAATTAAAAGTGTTTTTCTTTGGGATGATATAGCTATGAATGGAATTTTCTAATAAAGAATTATTACATCACCAATAAGTATAATTTTGATGTATGTTATAGTGTCGTCTTTCAACCAATAGTAAGTCATTTAGAATGCATCAAGTGACTCTTCCATGCATACTCAATATTTGATACCCAGTCTTTTATATCTACTTTGATTTATTTTACTTTCTAAGACAATTTTCCTTTGTTCTCATATACAAATTAATACTTGCAAGCTGCACGAACAGGATTACTTATCTGGGCCCAACCTCTTTGGGCACTGAATCTTTTTATGTTAAGTCATTTCAAGAGTATGATTTTAGAATTTTTCTTCAATTGTTTAAAAGAGAAAATTGAATATATAAACTGCTGACTGTGTCAGTGCTTGTTCATCAATTTCTCTAAGGGAATCTTCGATTCATGTTCAGCTCTAAGTATCTGAATCTGTGAAATAGGGACTCGGTTAACATGTTCACAAAGAAATCTTCTTTTCTTATTTATTGATTCCATTTCAATTTTTTTCTTTAGATTATTTGGTGTTGGATCATAGAAATAGATTTTTTCATGCTTGTCCATGTTTCATGGTCACTGGATTTATAATACCAGCTTTATTCTGGAGATGGATCATAACTAGTTTGTACTTCTGTTTAGATATCACTTTTCTTTTCACAACATATACTAACTTTTATAGCGTGGAGAAATTTTCAATGCATGCCGGAATGCTAGAATCTCCACATTGGCTTTGTAACAAGTCTAATTTTTGGTATATGGTAAATTATGCTCGACCTGTTTATGGTTTGTTGACCAGGATTTAACTACCCATTTGCGGTTTGCAGTGGGTCAATGCCCTTCCATGCTTTTCTTTTTAAGTACTTAGACCTTGTAGTTACCTAATCCACCTTACATATTAATATCATCAGTAAATCCTTGTTCCAGATGTTAGCCACTGAACATTAAGATGCGTTTCTGATGCTGAACATATGATGTTGAAATATCACAGACATGAGTACAATATTGTCGGAGTAGGCATGATGAATGTGCACTGATGGTGTGTCCTGAATATGTCATAGGATAACTTTGTTGCTCCATGAGCTTTTGCCTGATGCCTAGCTCTGTTTGTATATTACTCTGTTTCAAATTATTATCATTGGGTTTTCTTATTGACCCCATCTAGTTGAATGTTGATAAAAGTTGTTTTGCATGGAGAAGGCAGCTTAAATTGACTATTCTTAGGCTTCGATTTATGGTGTGATCTCTGCTGCACATGGTGACCTCATCACATTTCTTCTTGAACAATCTCCAGTTCTCCTTGTTATAATATTCTGGACCATTTAAGCGCTGCTGATTTATTATATTCTGGACCATTTAAGCCCTGTTGATGTTATTGCTTATGATTTTGTAATCTATGTGTAGATCTAATCTTGTATGGATTCCATGTGCATTTCATAGGCCCACTTAGGTAAAAGAAGTTTGTTTTTCCAAGCTTTAGAAGATTACTATTTTGATATATCCTCGTAAGTGTAGTTGTTTGAGTGCATATTGGTGGAAGCTTCTGCATGCCTAGTCTGTTTACAATTTCTGCAGACCTGACACTTGATGACTCTAACATAGCTATTTTTTCTTAGAACCTCAGCGTATTTCCAAGGATGGGTATGAGGAGCATTTGCAAGTAAATCATCTTGCCCCAGCATTACTTTCATTGTTGCTTTTTCCATCACTTCTCCGGGGATCTCCTAGCAGAATTGTCAATGTCAATTCTATTGTAAGTTGTATGTGAATATCGAGAACACAAATATAAATAACTTTCTTATCAATTGCATCATGTAGTTGGTATATGTCTAAATTTGTCTTACGTTTACTTAAAATTTATTTATTTAGATCATCTTTATTCAATTTGTGGAGGCAGGGAATATAAAGCCTTGAGGATGATTTCTGAGGACATTTACTACCTCTTAAGCACTTTCTTTCTTATTTCTTAAAATTGATCAGGTCCTCTTCTAGATAACTCAAGCTTCTGTTTGTTCTTTAGATGCATTGTGTGGGTTTTGTGGACACAGAGGATATGAACATGACTAGTAGAAGGCGTAAATTCACAAGTTTAGATGCTTATTCAAGCAGCAAACTTGCACAGGTAACCGTATTGAACGTCTGATGTTTTTTAAACTCATTTTGTAATTTGTATCACTTTAATTTCTGCCAAAGGTGTGTTTGGGATACTACAAAAAATATTTTTCAATGCCATTTGAATCATAATGCAACTCTTGTTCTTTAAATTCTTGACTATTTGAGTTAACTGATGTTGCAACTTCTGGTTTAGGTGAAATTTAGTAGCATCCTTCACAAGCGGATACCTGCAGAAGCTGGCATCAGCATTGTGTGTGTTTCTCCGGGTGTTGTTCATACCAATGTTGTGAGTCTGTAAAAATTTCATAAATTTCTTCACTATGTTTTAGCATTACATGACTTAAGTTTGCGTTTCCTTTTTATTTTTGACTCAGTAATCCCATGACATCCTCCATGTTGTTTCTGGCAAATAACTCATGTCGCCCCACAAAATAGACACAGAGAACTCATGTTTTCTTAGTAGGCATTTCTATCGAGAAAGGCACCCATCTTACTAGGCACTCTATTTGATTTACATAAGCCGCTAAATTTAAACTAGAAACTTCATTGCATTGCATATGGGCTAAAGTTTAATAACCTTTACGTTTCCCTATTTAATTCTTCTAACCTTGATTCCAGAAGACCTAACTTGGGATGCTAGTATCCATAAGTGAGAGATATTCCAACTTTTGAGTCGCTGACAACATTGTTGTTTCACTGTTAACTTGGGGCATCTAACGATGTTCACTACATTCATATTTTCAATCTGCAGGCAAGGGATCTACCGAAAATCATCGTAGCAGCATACCACCTAATTCCATATTTCATATTCAGTGCTTTAGAAGGTAGGAACGTTTTCAGTTGGCCAAGCTCATTCATTTTTTTTTTCCTGATGCCTCCTATCAATAAAGAAAAAACCACTTGGGCATTGTAGGTTCAAGAAGCACTTTGTTTGCAGCCACTGATCCACAGGTCCCAGAATACTGTACATTGCTGAAGTCTGACGAATGGCCTGTATGTGCCTACATCTCATTCGACTGTCGCCCAACGAATCCATCCGAGGAAGCCCACAACTTGGAAACCTCTCAACTGGTTTGGGATAAAACATTGGAGTTGATCGGCCTGCCATCTGATGCACTGGACAAGCTCATTGAAGGGAAGCCAGTGCAGTGCCGATACGCTTCAAAGGCCGAATGAAACGACATGATTTCTACAGATTGTTTTGCAGCTTCACTAGTCAATAAGATTCACTATTAGGGGAGCTGGAATTGCTCACTTTAGTGTGCTTTTATCCATCGAGTCCTTCGGTGTAATGCCCGTAATGTCTACTAGTGTAGTGAATGGTTAACAATCTTTTCTGTGATTAGTAACGTCAACTCCAGAGTCCATTGGTCAGCATATGCAGTGGTTTTACCAATGTTTTGTTAGATTAGTTAATTAATTATTGATTAGAGGGCAAATTTGACATGGGGTAATTTTAAAACCTGAAATTGAATCCAAATCGGTGAGCTTTTTTGCCGCGCCAGTTCAGATTCGTGGAAGGGAAAATTTCTACGGATGACTCTAAAAGAGGCAGTGAGAGATGTCTCCGGGGTGGTGGAAGGAGCAAGATCCTCCTTTCAAAGGCAGCCACTGAAAATATGTAGAAGTAAAGAAGGTCGATCATCAACGACTAAAGGGTTGCTCAATTCCTTCCAAGGCTGAGGAATTGAGGTGGTGTTGCATCACAGGGGAAAGGAATAGGGCTACTATTTCAAATTAAAATTTCCAAATTTAAAATTTTTAACTTAATTTGCACCATGTCATTGCCCAAATCTAAAGACATGGATTAAGAGTTGGATATATATATATATATATATATATATATATATATATATATATATATATATATATATATATCTCAAGTATCCAATTCTTTGGACCGATCTCACAAAATTTTCATCGACCATTAAGACAAATCCGGAAGTGCTTGCAACGGATAGCCCAACATTCCAAATTTATCATTCTACTGAAAATAATACCCTTCAACACACTATAGTTAAGAATCGAATTATAGACACCCTATGCTGTACCTTAGCCCGGGCAAAATAAATTAATAATAATAATAATAAATTCAAAAATAAACTTAATCCGATACTGCCATGAATCATTGAATTGATGAAACATGATTCAATTTGAAAACGCAGTAAAAATTGCTGAGACTGATTCCCATACAATAATAGATTTGGCGAATCCTATACAAATAGATGCTCCACAAGTTGCTGGTATACTCAGAAACTTGTATCGAATTCCCAGAAAATGATGACTGGGATCTCAAAAGAATTACAGCCCAAAGATCTTTCCATTTAAGCAAGTGAGGCCAAGCAACAAAAATCATCAGAGAAAAAGAGACCTACAAAATGCCTTCTGCAAGATCATCCACGTATGCAGGACGAAGCATAAGGCCTGCCATTTGGAATCAGCACAACCATTCTTTGATTGCTTTGCCACTAGCAATAAACCTTCCGGGATTCTTTCGATCAATTCTCATTGGACTACTTGTCTGAAACATTATCTCGCTAACCAAAATTTTAATCGGAGATTGTCCCCTTCTTTGACTATGATTCCCTGTCCCGCAGATTATGGAGATCTCCAATGGCACTGGATTCTCCTTGGAGAACCGCAGTCTCAGCTCCTGCATCCAATTCAATAGGATTATGTATGCTGAAGTGACATGAAATCCATGCAAATCCAATTTCGACCCTGAGGAAGACCACTCCAAGTTATCGTCCAAAACAGACGAAGCAATTAGATTCTTAACCAGCAAGGCTTCGGTGCTTGCCGATGATGAAGGCGACTCGGCCTCCAGCTTGTTCAATAGAGCATCGACGGAAAGAGGAAGAGATCTTGAATTGGACTCGGCAAAGGATTGAATTGTTCCTTTTGAGCAAATTGAAAGAAGGGCGGGGCAGGAGTTCAGCACGCAATTGAAGGTTCGAACGGAGAAACCAACACCCAAAGCTCTCATTTTTTCCATCCAGGAAACCATTTCCGAGAGCTTGCCATGGTGGCCGTAGCAAGAAAGAGCAATGTTGCAGCATACGGTGTCGATTTCTGCTCCCGCGTCTTCCATCGATCGGAGAATCTTTCTCATCTCCGAGAACAGACCCAGTTGGCCATAGCTCTGGATGATCATCTTGAATTCCGGCGGCGAAGGCTCGAATCCGGAGGATGCCATCTCGTTCAGCTTCTCCTCGGCGTCGGCGGGCTTTCCCATCGAGCACAGGGCTTTGATCGACGACCCGTGGAACTGCCTATCGGAAAAGGGGATCTCTTGCAGATGTTCATAGGCCTCGTGGAGAGATTGCGTCAGCCCTTGCTCTGAAAACGCATCGATGAGGTCGCAGTAGAAGAGGGCGAGGTCTCGGGATGCGTTTAACCTCGCAACAGCGTCCGAGGCTAGGGTTTGGGCCTCGTCGTAGCGGCCTTGCTTCTCGAGCACCGCGATTACGCTGGCGGCCAGCTTTGGCTTCCATTTGAACCAACTGGCGTCGCTGATCTGCTGGTAGATCTGCACAAAGGAATCAAATCGCATACTTTCCAAGACGGGAAGAAGCAGCTCAAAGGGGAATCAGAAGGGAGAAGAGGAAGGGTCTCACGGCGAGAGTGTAAGGGGAGGAGAGGTAGAGGAAGCGGGAGAGGGCGAAGAGCGCAGCTGATTTGGAGGACTTGGCGAGGAACTTGCGAATGAGGCGGTGGGCTGCGGCGGAGTCGTGGGGAGAGGCAGTGTGGAGTGCGGAGAGGAGGCGGTCGGCGTGCTTGCCGCTGCCGGGGAGGGCGGCGCAGCGCAGGGTGGCAATGGCGGAAACCGAGGAGCCCGCAGCCGTCCAGATCAGCGCCATCACGTGTTCGCTGAAGCTCGCCCCGTGGTCACTTGCAGTGGAGAGAACGATAGGGTTCTAATTATTATTATCACTACTTACGATTATTATTATTTCGAATTTTTCACTTGAAGTGGAGAGAATGAGATTTTGAACACTGATAGTAAGATTCTATACTCTAGAATCGTAACTCTAATCTGTTTAAAAGTCTCTCTTTAAATAGAATAGAGGACTGCTCCTTAAGCAGTCCAGTCCGACGCCAGTCGACTGCCCCAAAGGCAGTCGACTGGTCCTAGCCAAACCGCTAGCCAAGGGCTAGTTTTTTGAATTGATCGAACTGATCAGTCGATGGTCCTAGACCAGTCGACTGATCTTTCTGTGAATTCAAGTTCTGCACTGGCAGTCGACTGATCAGCCACCAGTCGACTGCAAGGGCTGTTACACTTGCACTCACACTCATTCCGAAGACCACTCTTCGCGTATGCCTTGAAGTCCACTCCCTTGGCTTGCCCCTTGAAGCTCTCTTCCTCGGCTGTCGTCCCTTAGATACGCACACAAGTCCTTGGCTTGCCTCAATGTCATCCTTCACGTATGCCCTTGAAATCTACTTCCCCGGCTTGCCCTTGGAGTCCTCTTCCTTCGGCTCTCGTCCTTCGGATGCGTACTTCATGTCGGATTCACCAAGTTCTGCATGACTCAAACACACATATCAAACCAACATGATAACCTAACTTAATCATATTGACCCATACACATCAAAACCCATGATCCACTCGATCATACTTGGGCCGATTGCACCAACATTTTCCACTTCAGGCTCCGAAGAGACACTTGGCTGGGTTTAGCTTTAGCCCATATTTGTGTAGGGTTTGACAAGTCTCCTCCACATCTGACACCAGGTCGACCGCTCGACTTGACTTGATCAGGATGTCATCCACGTATACTTCTATGTTTCGCTCGATTTGCGGCTGGAAGACCTTATTCATCATCCGCTGGTAGGTGACTTCGGCATTCTTCAGCCCGAACGACATAACAGTATAACAATACGTGTCATCCGCCATGATGAAACTGATCTTCTCCTGATCCTCGGCTTCCAAGGGCATCTGGTGATAGCTTTGATACACGTCCAACATAGATATGAGCTCACTCCCGGTGGTCGAGTCGACCATTTGGTCAATTCGGGGCAAAGGATAGCAATCCTTCGGGCAGACTTAGTTGAGGTCTCGGAAGTCGATGCAGACTCTCCATTTGTTGTCGGACTTAGCCACCAGGACCACGTTTGTTAGGATGTATAATAAAAGCCTTGCTTTTGGTTAAAATACATTTACATTTAAAAAGAGAATCGCATAATCACACGGTCCATATTTATATTAGTATATGCACAAAATGTCTAATACTTTGCATTGTAGATAACATGGTGCGTGGTGACGTACAGAAGATCATGTTATCAGTTCCTTGCAGAAGTATAAGAAAGAGGCTCACAACTGAGATGGAGTTGGACAAACCATCGGGATGATTGTAGTGTAATTAGGTGTGGTTTGTCTTAACCATAGAATTGCACTAGTGCACTTTGTGTGCATTGAGTAGGACCAAAAGAGAGGTCATCTAATTTTGTACTGACTTTATAAATTGGATCTCGGATTATATTATGGAGTGCGATCTCTAAATCCTGATATAATAACAGACACATGTAGTTAATTAATTATTACTTTGATTTATCAATGGGTGAGATCTATTCTGTTAGATCGATAGGTTCGGTAAGTTGGGTAATAATATTATCTACATGGTGTGTCATTGATTATTAACGGAATCGTGTCCTAGTTAGTCGGGATGATGATGCCCCCTTGATGAGCTCAAAAAGATCGTCATGTCAAATCTTGCAAGTGGACTATGGTCTGACATGATGAAAATGTTGAGTGGTACGAGTCAAGGATCAAGAAGATAATTAATTAAAATTGTCAGTAATTTAAATTAATTATCGAGCATTCGATATCTTAAACATGGGGAGATGGACGACTCATAATAGGTGGACCCATATGAAAATATGAGGGTTGGTGAGGAAGTTCAATGGGATCCTTTAGTGGAATGAATCTTCATTAATGAATCTTGTTTGGATCCATTAGCGGACCAAGACCCAACTCCTCATGGTCCCTATCTTAGCCCTATAAATACCCCTGAGGAGTCATGATATAGGGCTAATGAATTAATCTCAAATTAATTCAGAATTAATCCAAGAAATCCCTAAGTCTCTCTTTCTCTCTTCCTCTCCTTCTCTCCCCTAGGGTTCATGGTGGTCGGCGACAATGAAGATGAAGAAAGATAGGTTTTCTTCCCTTCTCTTCCTTTCCTCTTCACCTGAGGCTCGGCTGCAAGAAGAGGGAGGTTCTCCTCTTGGTCTTCTTGGCCGAAGCGAGCTCGGTGGGTGGAGGATTTGTCGGCGGCGGCACCAACATCTTCAAAGGTTGCGGCGCCGAAACTCTTCGTGCAGGGGTTCTGGCGGCAACTTGAGGAGGAGATGACCATCTTATCTCCAATCCTTGGCTGGTAGCAGTTGTAGGAAGGTGGAGAAGTGGGTGGTGGCTGGAGAGGAAGGCGTTCTTCCTTGGTTGGCCGGCGGCAACTTGCTTCCTTGAAGGTTGGCCGGCGCAAGTAGGAAGAAGGGAGGAGAAGCTACCATCTTCTTGCGCACTTGGAGCTGCGGGATAGGAGGTGGTGGAGGAGGTCGGATAGGTTGGTTCCAAGGGAGAAGAGCTCTTCTTCTTCCCGCTTGGTGTTCTTCCTCCGTGAAGGGTTGTCGGCGGCAAAAACCCTAGTCTAGGGTTTTTTTGGTTGGCGCAAAGTAAGGAAGAGAAAAGAAGAAGGATTAATTGGCAAGCCTTGGTGACTCCGCGTCCTGGTAGCTCGTCGCCACACGACGTCCAGGAGGGAAGGGTCATACGGTAGACGACTGCGAGGTAAAAGACGAGGTATACCTCTTCTTTGGCTCCTTCATTGTTTCTATTATTTGGTTTGATTATTGTTATCATTGCATGTGTTTTGATTAATTGTCGTACGTTAATTATTTGTTAATTAATATGATAATTAATTTATGTCATGGACCCCGTTTATAAACATAAAAACCGGTGATCCATTCGTCGTCTTTCCGCGGTCGATTAACTCGGAAAGTTACAAGGCCTTAACTTTGATTTTGGCTAAGTTGTGACTTGAATTAATTGATACGACGACGAGATGGTCGTTTGGGAGACGGGTCTCTATTCAGATTAAATTTTTAATCCATGGACATAGAGAAGTCTCTCATGTTCGACCTCGTGGTTGCTTAGGAAACCGATCGAGCCATACCTTGGGTATTGCTACCTTGGTGGTTACAACCATCAACGTTGGCTAGCTAGGCCAGGAATTGGACTTCTGTAATATGTCTAACCTCCAACAACTTCTCATTTCCACCTGGATGACTTTGTTCTGCTCCGTACTAAAATCTCTCTTCCGCTGCTTGAGCAGCCTAGCATTAGGGTACACATGCAGGTGATGCTCGGCCACCTTTGGTCGGACACCTCGTAGTTCCTTTACCGACCATGCGAACACATCTTGGTTCTTTGCCAAGCATTCCAACATGGCTCCTTTTGTTCATTCAGAAGGCCTGTAGTTATTCTGACTCGGGACTCTGCTCGGTCGGGGAGCAGTTGAACTTCCTCTTTGTCCTCGTGCAGCTCGGCTCATGGAGAGGACTGTACCATATTGCAACTGTTGGACGTGCGTTAGGCTTTCTGACATTCGGTCTGGACATCATCCACATAACATTGACGGGCCACCCTCTGGTCCCCCCTTGACTTCCCCGACCTTGTCGCCGACCGGGAACATGATCTTGAGGTAGAAAGTCGAGGCTGCAGCTTGGAACTCGTTGAGAGTCGGTCGCCTCAAAATCACATTATAGGCTGAGGGGGCGCCTACTATCAGGAAAGTAGACCATCTAGTTTGTTAATGCAGTCTGCCCCGATTGTTATTTTGGTGTTGACAACGATTTAAGTTTGGTTGAGTGAATTTGGATTAAGTCCTGGTCGGGGACTGGGCACGAAGTGATTGAAATCCCGGTGAGTGAAGCCGGGTCCTGGTGAGTGAAGCCAGGTGAATGAAATCCCGGTGAGTGAAGTCGGGTCCTGGTGAGTGAAGCCAGGTGATTGAAATCCCGGTGAGTGAAGTCGGGTCCTGGTGAGTGAAGCCAGGTGAATGAAATCCTGGTGAGTGAAGCCGGGTCCTGGTGAGTGAAGCCAGGTGAATGGAATCCTGGTGAGTGAAGCCAGGTCCTAGTGAGTGAAGCTAGGTTGACTGAAATCCCGGTGAGTGAAGCGGGGTCCTGGTGAGTGAAGCCAGGTGAATGAAATACCGATGAGTGAAGCCGGGTCCTGGCGAGTGAAGCCAGGTCCTAGTGAGTGAAGCTAGGTTGACCGAAACCCTGGTAAGTGAAGCCAGGTCCTAGTGAGTGAAGCTAGGTTGAATGAAGTCCCGGTAAGTGAAGCTGGGCACGGAGTCTTGGTCCGGGGGACTGAGCACGAGTCAGAGAAGGCTTGGGAGTCCGTTCTCTTGACTTAGGGTTGAATTGGAAGTCTCTGGATCGGTCTGGTGACCGATCAGGGAGTTGGCATGAATTCCTGTTGTGGATCTGTCTGGTGACCGAACCAAGGACACCTGATCGGTCTGATGACCGATCAGGGTGAGAACAGAAGCCTTTTGGGTTGGCTTCTGTGTGGCTACAGATCGTTCTGGTGAACGATCAGAGAACCTTGATCGGTCCTCATGACCGATCAAATTGTCGCGAGGTTTCTCACCTTGACCGATCAGGATGGCTCTTGATCGGTCAGGGAGTGACCTGATCCGTCACCAGACCGATCAGGGCACAACCTGATCGGTCAGGTGACCGATCAGGGAGGTTTGGCCTGCGAAGGCTGGGAACCTAGCACTGCTGTGGATCGGTCCAGTGACTGATCCACAATCTGTGATCGGTCAGAGTGATCGATCACAAGGAGTTCGCGATTTCCAGTTTCTCACTGTGGATCGATCAGGCTGGAGCCTGATCGGTCAGGGCTAACCCTGATCGGTCTAGTGACTGATCAGGGTCCTCTCTGATCGGTCACCAGACCGATCAGTAGCTGTAACTTTAATTTGAAATCGATGTCAGACGCTCTGATCGCGTCTGTTTTCTCTGTGCTTTCTCTGATACACTATGATTTCTTTGTGATACGCTTTGCTAAGCTTCTGATGAGTGTGCAAGTAATACAGGGAGGATTTAAACCATGGAGGAGAGTCAACTGAGGACTTTCCTTGGTGCAGGTTTGTCTGTTTACTCGTTTCAGGTCTCAACGGCTTCTGGCGCGCGGCTGGCAACTGACGGAGGCTCAGCTGGAGAGGTCTTCAGTGGACTGAGTGCTCAGGGAGTCAGGGGGTCAGGCTGTGGCTTCAGTGGATGTTGATGGAGAGCCTGGTGATGGGAGCAGAAGCTTAAGACGAAGCTGGAAGCAGAGGAGCGGAAGAGAAGAACAGACAGAAAAACAAGCAAGTGTGGCTGTGGGTTTTTGCTGTGGTGTTGTGCTCCTCGTGTAGCTTCTCTCTTGAGCTTTCTTGTTAGATCTTTGAGAGTTTCCTTCTTGCTGTCTCTTGAGCTTAGCATGTATCATCTGGAGATGCTTGTGGAGACGTTTCTCACCGAGAAGGAGGCTATATCTTTATCCGGGTCACCGGGGCTTGATCTGTCGACGATCAAAGGATCACCCACCATACGGGCACGCCAAGGAGTAGGGGCAAGTTATCCCCGAACCTTGTACATCCTCGTGTTAGCGTCTTTGGTTTGTATTCTCCGTTTCTGCATTTCTGTTAAGTTTGTTTCTATGTATATGTTCTGTTTCCGCTGCTAATCTCTTAAGTGCAGAAAGTTTTCAAAGAGAAAGTGATTTTGAGTGTCTGGCTACATTCACCCTCTCTCTAGCCATCCAAGCACCAACAAGTGGTAACAGAGCTTGGGGCTCTGTTCAAGCGGCTTAACATCCGAGAGTTAACAACGATGGCAATGAGAGAAGGATTTACCTTCACCTGACCTCCCTTCTTCGACGGAGCAGATTTTCAATATTGGAGGTCTCGCATGGAGTACTACCTCAAGACCGATATTGGAATGTGGTTCTCCGTGAAGGAAGGATTCTCTCCTCCAAAGGATGTTGAGGGAAAAGACCTAGACTTCTCAATGTGCTCGGCTGAGCAAACTCGCAAGGGGGAAGCCGATGCCAAAGCTGTGGTCACCTTGCAATGTGGGATGACCAAGGAAGAGTTGATCAAGGTGGGTCCTTTTACAAGTGCTAAAGATCTATGGAGTAAGCTCGTTGAGCTCCATGAAGGCACTCAAGATACCTGGATAGCCAAGAGAGACCTTCTACTCAACCAACTCCAAAATCTTTCCATGGAAGAAAATGAAAAAGTAAGTGAACTCCATGGACGATTCAAAGAGATCCTCAATGGTCTACACTCCATCAGTGAGAAGATAGAAAACCGAGACTTAGTGAGGTATATTCTCAAAGCCTTCCCTAGGAATACTTTGTGGTCATCCATGGTGGATGCCTACAAGGTATTAAGGATCTTTCAATTATTAAGTTAGAAGATCTATTTTGTGAAATGAACTACATGAGATCTCTAATCAAAGCCCAAAGGAGAAAGGGTTTGCTTTTGTGGCAGGTAACAGAAGAAAGGAGAAGAAGAAAGAAAAGAAGGATGAGAACACTCACTGTCACGTGGCATTCATGGCACTGGAGGACTCGAGAGAAGAAAGTGATAACGAATCAAGGAGCTCCTCAACCGCGCCTTCATCATCTTCGGATGATGAAGAGGTAATCTCTCCCGAGTTAGACAAGTGTTATAGAACAATAGCATGCTTAAAGAGTAAGGTTAAATCATTAAGATTAAAAGTAGAGGAATTGAAAACCTCTAAGGATGAGGTAATTGATGACTTGCATGTTAAAAATCTTGAGGATGAAAATAAGGGTTTGAAGGGTGAAATTGGAAATCTCAAGAATATTCTTGAGAAGTTTTCAATTAGCTCGAAAACCTTAGACATGATACTAAATTCACAAAAAACGGTTTACAACAAGGTTGGTTTAGGTTACCAACCTAAAGAACCTAGTATCATGTCACTAATGTCTAGAACACATTTTGGATCATCAAATAATTCTAAGGTTCAAAAAGTTCGAAAGAAAATGACTAAGGCATGGGTGCCAAAGTCTTTCATTGTAGATGCTTTAGGTCCCAAAATTTGGGTTCCTAAAACTTCTATCTTTAGAATTGTATAGCATTGATTGAGGGGGAGCATCTATCAACATGGGTGGTTGATATTTGGTGCTCCAAACACATGACCATTCCTAGTTAGGGATGTGCTTACTATTTCTTCCATTTAAGGAACATCTAATACCCATAAGAAATGGATTTCCATCTTGATTTTAGATGATTGGGGTTAAGGAAATGAGAATCATAAATAATGGAGATACATTGAAAATTTCTCCATCTATACTGAAAATTTTCCTATTCACGTTTATGGGCAATTTGGGGAATAAATTTTGATACGAGCTTGATTGGAACCATGAACTTGATACACACTTGGATCTATAAATTTTCCAATCCAATCCATGAATTATCAATAGAATGGGGAATTAGAATTATGGAGTTGAGTAGTTGAAGCGAACATGTTATAGACATACATTAAACTGATCAAAATTTAGAAACTTGATCATATTTTGATACTCACTTGATACAAGCATGGTTTGGAATTTAATCATATATTGATGCTAATTTGATTCAAGCAAGCCAAAATTTTCTTGTATGCCAATTTTGGTTAAGAACAACATGTTAACATAGTTTATGATGTTTCAAAATTTAGTACTCAAGCTCCATGACTTGTTTGTTTTCCCACTGATCATGCTTTGATACAAACCTGTTTTTGATACTCAAGTTTATGCTTAGCACATACTGATCATGCTTTGATGCAAATTTGTTTTTGTTTTTTTATAGAAAGTCTCGAATCTTGATGAGAATAAAACTTAGTTAAGGGACATAAATCATGTTGTTTATTTTAGATAAGGGAAACCCTTCTTAGGATCAAATAAATTAAAACTAATTGAATTAGGGTTTGGGAGTGATTAAGAGTTGAAACAAACCTATTTCTGAAACTGATCAGTTTTAGAAAACTTTCTGTGTCGAACCTGATTGGTCCACTGACCGATCAGGGATCCCTCTGATTGGTTCGGTGACCGATCAGATCAATTCTGATCAGCAAATTCCCTGATTGGGTCAAAACACCTCAATCCGATCCCCTCTCGTCGATTTGTATCAGTTTACTGATTATGCTGATACAAACAAATCTGATACAAACCAATTATAATTGGAACATCCTAATCATACTTGGAACGAAACTTAATACTAATTCAATACAAACCCGTGTTGGAATTGTTAAAATTCATAAGAAAGGGTTGGTTGAATCATGACTCTTGTTCCTTGATGAGTAAACTCATATCGTGTTTCAGGAATTTTTCTGAAATACCTATTGTCTACACTCGTGTGGTCGGATGAGTTTTAGGAATTTCAATTGTTAATGCAGTATGATCTTGAACGAATCAGAGTTACAGAAATTTTTCTGAAAGCTGATCGTCCATAGATAAATCAGAAATTTTTCTATATCAATCATTAGTCTGATGAAGCTGCATTACTACTTGTCATATGAAACATATACATGTTTGACCATGATATTATTCTGTATATGTGTTCATTCATAATGACCTTTGATCATTTTGGGGAGAGACCCTTGGTTAAGGGGGACGTATATTTAAACTTAATAACCATACCCTTTTTTATGTTTGACAAAGGGGGAGAGGATGATTGATTAAGTTTAGGGTTAATCATTGTAGGGGGAGGATCTTGATTCCCTTACGATAATTGAATGGACTTCAATTGATCATTAATACCTAAACTTAAATCGGGTTGTCAAACAACAAAAAGGAGGAGATTGTTAATGTAGTCTGGCCCGATTGTTGTTTTGGTGTTGACAACGATTTAAGTTTGGATGAGTGAATTTGGATTAAGTCCTGGTCGGGGACTGGGCACGAAGTGATTGAAATCCCGGTGAGTGAAGCCGGGTCCTGGTGAGTGAAGCCAGGTGAATGAAATCCCGGTGAGTGAAGCCGGGTCCTGGTGAGTGAAGTCAGGTGAATGAAATCCTGGTGAGTGAAGCCAGGTCCTAGTGAGTGAAGCTAGGTTAACTGAAATCCCAGTGAGTGAAGCCGGGTCCTGGTGAGTGAAGCTAGGTGAATGAAATCTCGGTGAGTGAAGCCGGGTCCTAGTGAGTGAAGCCAGGTGAATGAAATCCTGGTGATTGAAGCCAGGTCTAGTGAGTGAAGCTAGGTTGACCGAAACCCTGGTGAGTGAAGCCAGGTCCTAGTGAGTGAAGCTAGGTTGAATGAAGTCCCGGTGAGTGAAGCTGGGCATAGAGTCTTGGTCCGGGGGACTGAGCACGAGTCAGAGAAGGATAGGGAGTCTGTTCTCTTGACTTAGGGTTGAATTGGAAGTCTCTGGATCGGTCTGTGATGACCGATCAGGGAGTTGGCACGAATTCCTGTTATGGATCGTCTGGTGACCGAACAAGCGTCTGATGGTCTGGTGACCGATCAGGNGTACCCCAGATTGATTTCATTGGCTATGATGCAATTCTTGATAAATCATATGTGGATAATAATTGTGAAAAACTCATGGAGGTACCTAAAATAGATTTTATTGGATTTGATGCATATCTGGATACATTTTATATAGAGACTGATGGTATTTCATTTCTTTCTTACCCTGCACGCGTGAGGGAGGTATTGCATGATTTTGCAGGGCACAGTAGACTTTTGGAGTGGGTGCTCCATCTAAACAGACTCCAACCTCCTAGAAGGACTTCCAAAAAGCATCAAGAGGGAGGAGTTGATATTACTTTAACTCGTAGCACTCCACCTCTAAAATGGATTTTGTACCTTAATCGCCTTCGACCACCTGAACATATTTATGTGAAGTTGAAGTGTGGGGGAGCAGTGCGCCATGGCATTGATCACGTTAAGAATGCTCTCTCGACCAACCAAACTCCTCCACTACCGGAATGAAGGTTATTTCTTGATCGACTCCGACCGCCAGAAATAAAGGGAAGTTTGTTCCTTATTGCATTTTATTTCATTGCATGTTTCATTTTTATGTTTTCTAGAACTAAAATTTTCTTTTAAAATGAGTGCTTGCTAATAAATGTTTGGATAGTGTAGAATGAATAAAGAGTTATTGTAGATACCATTTTATCCCTTTTGGCATTTTAATTTTTGCATGAGTTGAAATAATTGTATCCATCTAGATTTTCTCTATATCATTTTAGAGTTCCTTGAAAGCAAATTAAATTTAGTTGTTAAAACTTAGGATTTGAGCCAATGGATGATAATTCTTGGATGCTTGAGTACTATTTAGTTATGGACTCTAGATTGATGACTTGAGATGAATTCTTTTTACCTAGTGAGGATTGACCTTATTGTTGTGATACACACATGTGATTGTACTCTAGAACTTGTTTAGGTTCTTTCAAAGCTATATTTCTATGATTGGACCACATTTATAGAGGTGAATCACTTAGTTTCCTTCCCCTATATTTTCATATCAATTCTTGCAAGATTCCTTGTTGATACACTTTTATTCTTTATTTTCCTTCCCTAATCTTCTTGTTCATCATAATATTCTCATTGGACTTGGGTGCGTTAATGTTCTTGATGTTATTTTGCCCGATACGGACAAAAGTTTAAGTGTGGGGGAGTAGTGCATTCGGCTACTTACAAGAAAACCGTGCCAAGTTTGGATTTCAAAACAGTTAATGGAAAGTGAAGCATGTAATCCCTTCTTAGTATTTTATGTTTCAGATTTATAATGGCAGAATATTTTTTGTATCAACAAGTGTAGTGTGTGCCAAGTGGGGTGCAAGAGCTAAAAGTGTACAAGTGGAGCACTTAGAACTCTATTATCATGGAAGGTTCCAAGTTGTGAAGACGTGAAGCTCTAGAATCTGAATTGCAGATGATAAAAATGGAAGCAAAAAACAGAAGTTAGCTGCAACCAAAAACAGAAAAGAAACTTAGCAGCTGAAAAAAATAGAAAAAAAGAAGAGAAAAGGAAACAAAAGGAAAGAAAGGAAAAGAGAAGAAAAACATGAATTGTCAGGAGTTAGATTAGTTTCTGACGTGGAAGATGAAAACAAGAAGCTGGTTGAATTCAAGAGGGAGTTATAGATTGAAAGATTTAAAGTCTCGGTAGAAGACAATTCAGAATTTCACAGTTTCAGTTCTGTTCAGAGCCTGATCGGTCTCCAGACCGATCAGGAGCTGTCCAGTCCGATCCCCAGTCCGATCAGGCAATGTCTGATCGGTCAAGTGACCGATCATAAGAGTTGGCACAGACTGGCACTGAATTCAGCACTGATATTTGAGGGTTCTCATCCAAATTAGTTGATCCCTACTCCACCACAGCTCTGATTTCACTAGAAGATATCATCAAAGGGTCAAAGTGCATTAGAAACATTTTTGAGTATCCAAGTCTTCCCTTTTCCCTACCTTTTCCATATTTTCTTATCATACCATATGTCTTTTCTATATTTTCTCATCATGTCATATTTCTCTAGTTTCTTTATCATAATTTTTTAGTATCAAAGTTCATTGAACTTCTATTTCAATTCTTATCATTTCATATTCTTTAACTTGTTGAACAAGCTTTTGTAGATGTGGATCCAAGTTAAGAATGATGGTGGAGATTAGATAATAAGCAAGCCTATGGTAGTGTAAGAACCATGTTGTGTTTGAGTGAGCTCCATTTTCATTAAAATGTAGAATTTAGGAAGAGAGCTACTTTAAAACTTCCCTTGAAAGGTTTTTTTTTGAGTTAATTCATCTCAATGAGTCATGAAGGATGAAGTATACTAAGTTGTTGATTTAAGGACAAGATACTAGTTCATTGAGTTTAGATTTTTGAGAATTGACAACCCTAGGTAAGTTCCTTTCAATTGCTTCTAACTATGATTGAGACTAATCTAGTGGGATACATCTTAGTTTACTAGTTAGCTTGTGCGAGACACCCAAGAGTAAGTGTGGGGGAGTTGATAATTACCATTTTGTTGACAAATTTAGGCTCTCAAATCCATATTTTGATCCACTTTTATATGCTTAAGTTTGTATTTATATTAGGTTTCATGTATTTTCTCTATTTTGGCTTTTAATTCAAATCTTTGTATTTTTGAGATATTTTGGCATAAAATGTGAATATAATTTTGTAGGCTTCAAATGAGCATGGACATAGATTGGATTGGATCAAACTTGAGTCAGAATTGGATCCGGATCACGGTGATCAAGCATCGGATTTATATGAGCCATCCATTCAAGAGAAGAGCTAGATCTAAGCCATCCGTCAAGTTTTGGTCGATCCAAGCTCAAGATTGACTTAATCAAGTTCATGGATCAAGATCTGGAAATTTCATCCAAATCAGAAGCAATCTGACCGTTGGATCAAGCTTAAAGGAGTTTCAACTATCCAAGCAAGAGAAGGGAAGATCTGGACCATCCGCCACAGATCTGGTTGATCCAAGCTAAGGACAAGTAGATCAGAGCCACAGATCAAGATCTGGGAAGTTTGATTCAGAACTGAAGAGATCTGACCGTTGGATGAGATCAGAGCAATCGCAGCCGTCCAAATTCAAATGGAATTAATTTAAATAGACTTCTTCTCCGCCAAGCTCGAGGTCGCGTCGTCGCGAGGTCGCCAGTAGCAGAGTTCTTCTTCAGTTTTCGGTTGTTCATCAATTTCATCATCGTTTCTTCTCAGATCGTGTGCGCGACGACATCAGAATTGTTCATCTTCAAGGTTTAGATCATCGTAGTAGTTTCCCTGTTCAGTTCCATTCCAAAATCACACAGCGGAAGGATCTCAGGTGAGGGTTTCGTCTGAAGCTCCGTCCACTGTCGATTCTGTTGATCGCTGGTTGTTCTGTTCGTGCGGATGCAATCAGAGCAGTAGGAGGGGTTCTCCGAAGGTTACTGAGAGTATCGGAGCAAGATCGGCAATCGACGCATCAAGACGGAGAAGATCGCGGAATGTTTCAGCTATTGACCGATCGGGTTGATCGGACAGAGAATACTCTGATCGGTCCCGTGATCGATCAGAGAAAGACCTGATCGGTCGGTTGACCGATCAGGAAGAGCAGAACTGCCAGATTCACAGCAACTGAGCAAGGAAGCTTGTCTTCGTTAGTTTTTGAGCTAGGGGGTTCATAGCTCATCCTTTGTGTGACGGCAAAGAGAAGTCATGGATATGAATTGATTTGATGTTTAATTTAGGATAGATTTTAGTTTTAAGCACTTAATTATTCAATGTGTTCAAGCTTGTTTCTATTACATTTCAAGTCAAGTTCCTTAAGCAATGTTTTGTACTCATTTTCATTGTCTTGCAAATTAGTTTTCTTAAAATTACTCCCTGCAATTGTTCTTTAAGTTTCAATTACATCATTTGAATTTACTTGCTCAATTGTCAATTAGGTTAAGATTAGTTCCCGCAATTTCCTAGTTCATTATATGCTTAGTTGAGTTCATTCTAGTCTATTTCATATTGTCATCTCCTTATCGCCGAAAACCCCCATTTTATCTAGAAAACCCAAACATCAAATGACAAATAACCTTCAAGCTCGAGTTAAACATTCATTCAATTAGTCCTTGGAAAAATACGACCTGAGGCCCCTCTGCTATATTTTTGATGAGGAAACTAAACCAAAATCTAATAACCAAAACTTGAACCAATCAAATATTGATTAGGAAGACAATGAATAAACAATTGAACCATCAATTGAACCAATAATTGAACCTCTAAATGAACAAATCTTGAACCAACTATTGCGTCAACTGAACCAATAGCTGATCCAACCCAAATAGTTGACCAAAATATTGAACCGAATGGTCCAGCTCGACCTGAGGCTGAACCATGTTCTAGAAGAACCAAGAAACCCAGACTCAATCACCCTTCTGATCAAATTGTGGGTGATCCAACCTTAGGAGTCAGAACTAGGTCCTCCTATAAAAATCTTAGTCAGATAGCACTGATTTCAAAAATTGAACCAAGACTATAGAGGAAGCCCTACCTGATCCTGATTGGATTATAGCTATGCAAGAGGAGTTAGCCCAATTTGAAAGAAACCAAGTCTGGGAACTAGTACCTAAACCTGAGGGCAAGTCTATTATAGATACTAAGTGGGTGTTTAGGAATAAACTAAATGACCAAGGGGAAATAGTTAGAAATAAAGTCCACTTAGTAGCTAAAGGGTTTAGTCAAGTCGAAGGATTGGACTATGATGAAACCTATGCCCCAGTAGCTAGACTTGAGTCAATTAGAATACTGTTAGCATTTGCATCCCATAGAGGGTTCAAGCTATACCAAATGGAGGTTAAGTCAGCCTTTTTGAATGGGTTCATCAAAGAAGAAGTCTATGTAGGACAACCCTCAGGATTTGATGACCTAGAAAAATCTGAGTATGTCTATAGGCTTAGGAAAGCACTTTATGGGTTAAAACAAGCACCTAGGGCATGGTATGAACGCCTATCAACTTACCTTATTTCTAAGGAATTTAACCAAGGACAAATTGACTCCACCCTTTTTGTTAAAACCTTAGAAAAAGTCATTTTCATTGCCTAAATTTATGTTGACGACATAATTTTCGAATCCACCAACTCAAACTTTCTAAAAGAATTTGTAAAAATAATTGAAAATGAATTCGAAATGAGCTTAGTAGGTGAGCTCAACTTTTTCTTAGGATTGCAAATTAAGCAAACTAGAGATGGTAATTATGTTCACCAATCCAAGTATGCTAAAGAGTTAATAAAGAAATTTAAAATGGATAACTCCAAAAGCATAAGTACCCCTATGGCCACAAATGTCAAAATTGATAGTGACTTTGAAGGTAAGCCTGTAGATCTTAAGCTATACCAAAGTATGATTGGAAGTCTACTTTACCTTATAGCTAGGAGACCTGATATCTTATTCTTTGTAGGAATGTGTGCTAGGTACCAAACTTGTGCTAAGGAATCCCATTTAGCAGCCCTAAAAAGAGTAATTAGGTACATTAATGGCACCCTAAATGTAGGGATTTGGTATCCTAGGACTTCCACCTTTGAATTGACAAGATATTCTAACTCTGACTATGCTGGGTGCAAATTAGATAGAAAAAGTACAAGTGGAAGCTGCCAACTTTTAGGACATAGTCTAGTTAGCTGGTGTAGTAGAAAGCAACACTGCGTAGCCCTATCTACAACCGAAGCAGAATATGTTGTCTTAGGAGAGTGTGTGGCGCAACTCTTATGGATGATGCATACTCTTAAGGACTTCCAGCTTGACTACACCCAAACCCAAGTCTATATTGATAACATAAGCTCAATCAACCTGACTAAAAACCCAATTCAACACTCATGAACAAAGCATATAGAAGTTAAACATCATTTTGTAAGGGATCATGTAGCCAGGGGTGAAATAGTCCTTAAGCATGTGAACTCAAAGTCAAACTTAGCTGATATCTTTACCAAACCCTTACCTGAGTCTGAGTTTAGCTCACTAAGAAGGCAGTTAGGGTTATGCTTAATAGAATAGGACTGCTCCATATGTTTTTAAAAAAAAAATTATTTTATTTCTTATCTGTTGATTAATATTTTTTATATAAAAATCATTTCTTTTATCAAAGTCTTGAAATTTAAAATGATTTTCTGACTTAGTTTTTTTTAAAAACTTACTCCCTTAAAAACTAGGGCTTTTTTCGCAAATGGACTGTAACGACCGTCAAATCCTCTCAATATTTTTCTTTAAAATATTGATCATGCCTATATGGATTCTTGAGTAATATATGAATACTAGCATGAACCTTAGCATGATTTCTTATATAGATTAAAAAGCTAAGTACTAATGGGCCTTACATGGGCTCTTCTAGTACCATGGCTATTAGTGGACCTTAGGTAGAATTTTAACATAGATAGAAATGAATTCCAATTAAGAATATTAGCATAACTCTTGGTGGGCTCTTATGTGGGCCTTGCCAAAAATGAGAGTAAATGGAATAAAAAAATGCATGCACCAAGGATTGAACCTTGGACCTAGGATAGAGGCAAAGCCTCATCATGCATGTACTAACTAATTCACCTAGCAAGGGAGTGCTAGTGGAAAAGGAAGAAGAATTTAGTTGAGACTAATGGAAGTTGAAGAGGCACCATGCCCCTTCACTTAGTATAAAAGAAAGGGAATGAGAAGTGAAGAGACTTAAGTTACTTTCTCCTCTTTTCTTCCACCAAGGTTCTTCCTCTCCCTCTCATCTTCCTCCTTGCCGTGAGCCACAAGGGAAGATTTCCCCTTGGAAAACATCACAAGAGGACTCCCTCTTTAAGATCTAAAGTCTCCTACAAGGCTACAAGGGCAAGGGGTGTTCTAAGGTCATGAAGGTTTTCTTTTGTTTCTCTATTCAAGGGTTATAGCCAAGATAAAGTGAGGTAAGACTCCCTCACCTATGGTATAATAGTTTTTATGTTGTCTATCATGATTTAAGTTTTGTTTGGGATCTATGTTGAGAAAACTATGGATTAGGGTTCCCTTAAGTTTCGGCCAAGCACAAAATTAGGGTTTGGGATGATGTTAAAATCTCACTTATGCTTCCTAATGCTTTCTCATGATAAATAAAGAATGAATTGTGAGTTGTGGAATTTTTGTAGCACCCTAAGACCCCTCTAGGGTTTCGGCCAAGACCCAAACTCAAGCTAGGAATTAGGGTTAACTCAAATCATGAGTTCTAATGGTTTCTTATGGCATTGTATGTATTGTATTGGATGTTAATTGTGAATTTTATGACTTTTCTATGGACTTAAGACCCCTCTAGAGTTTCGGCCAAGACCCAAACTCAAGCTAGGAATTAGGGTTAACTCCAATCATGAGTTCTAATGGCTTCCTATGACATTGTATGTATTGTATTGAATGTTAATTGTGAATTTTCCATGGACCTAAGACCCCTCTAGGGTTTCGGCCAAGACCAAGTTTTAGGGCTAGGAATTAGGGTTAGCCCCAATCATGTATTCTAATGGCTTCCTATGACATTGCATGTATTGTATGGGTGTTATGTTACTTATGGTATCTCACATTTTACTTGAATAATGGGACTTCCATCTTCTAGGGTTTCAGCTAAGAACCAAGTCTAGGGTTTGGGATAGTTCTAAGGTTTCAAGTATACTTATTTATGACTTACTATGATGTAGATATATGTTCAAGCATGTTGTATGAATTTTATGATGCCTAAACCCTAACTTTATATACTATGTATCATGACCTTGTATGCTTATATTATGTGCCATGTTTAGTAGGTTTATTTATGGATGTTTTAAACCATATACCATGAACACATGTGTTGTGAAGTATGCCTTATGTTTATGTAGAATTATGCATGTATTATGTTAAATGCCTTGAACATATGTATTATGATAGATATATGGTTATGTAGACCTATGCATGTTTTAGGTTGAATGTTATGAACCTATGTAGTATGTATTATGTTCATATGGATCCTACACATGCATGCTTTATGATAGATACCATGATCATGTATGCTATGTGATATATACCATGTATGTAAAAACTTATCTATGCATGCTTACCTTATGTACCATGATCATGCAAGCTCTATGAACGAAGATGATGTTTATGCCTTAAGGCATAATTATGTATGTATGTCATGCCTTATGAATGAAGATGATGAATGATGATGATGTTCATGCCTATAAGACATAATGATGTTATGCATGAATTATGAATGATGAAATGCTAACTATGCTTTATACCATGCTTTATGTACTAAGATCATGTTTATGTTTTCAATTATGCTGTTGGGACCGGGTGCATGTTGACAAGGATACGGGTTCGTAAATTTTAAAATATTTACGTCCAGCGGAAGAATTAGCATAAAATAATTTCTCAAATTACTTTAACCACGTATCTAGCATGCAACCTTATGATGTGTTGACATGATCATAAATTAAAACTTTGCGGAAAAGTAAACTAATTTACTAAGTACCTCGCGTAACATGAAGTAAGGGACGAGATCCAACCGTAGCGTCCCTTGGAAGCTCCGCCTCTATTCGCGTCCACGCCGAGTTCTCTTCGGGATGACTTCACAAAGCCACGAGTTTTGTGCCGACGATAACTACTAGATTCTCTAAAGGCACAACTAGAAGCTCAAGAGAGAAGAAAGGAAACTAACCACCAAAGAAACGGAATCTAAATTCCGAGAAGGGAGGAGATGCGATCCGCTTCTTCTTCTTCTTCTTCGGCTCCTTCTTGGTGATGGTTGCTCACGCCAACTCCTTGAAGCCGAGGGTGGTGCGCCGGCCCTAGGGTGGTTGTGCGCCGGCCCTAGGGAGGGGATGAGGGGCACCGGCCCTAAAGGGAAGAGAGGGAGAGAATAAGAGAGAGAGAGAGAGAGAGAGAGCTACTAATCTCTTGATTACTCAATTAGGAATTCAAGGCATGCCTTTGGTTCCTTTATATAGTAGCCTTTCCCTTGCCAAGTCTCTCTTTAACGGAATTTTTCATAAGAAATTTATCCTATAAATTCTCTTATTAATTATTCCGTTTAATCCAAGTTTTATTATAACTAACTTTATAATAACACAAATACCTTCTCTCCTTTTATTATGGAATAAATTTTATAAGAAATTTATAAACTTTCTTATTATGGAAAAATCAATTCATAATTGATTTTATAAAATCAAAATAAATGATTTCATGGATCATTTTAATTTCCATAAAAGAATAAATTTCTATAAATTTATTTATATAAATTTCTTTACACAAATTTATTTATCCATAATTTAAAAAACAAATCGCGCTAGATATATTTTATTAATTAAACCAAATAAATTGGTTTCTCCCCTTTAATGTGGCCGGCCAAACCAAAGGGGGTTGGCACCCTCTTTGGCCGGCCAAACTGAGCCGAACCGATCGCGAATTAAACTCATTTAATTCGCCCAATAAGCCTTCAAAAGACTTAGCCATTTTAAGTTTCCGTTGCGCCTCTGATTAACTCAGATTCGACTTATTTCTCTTGATTGGAATATCCAATTTTCAACTCGTTTTAAATCCCTCGGATTACTCGTAGTGCGTGTGACTAAATAGGCTTTCGATTTATGTTGGCCGTCTATAATCAACTAATTATAGAACGATCATGAGTGGCACCTAGTAGTACATCATGACCCTCAATTAATCGAAAGATCAACGGTTTGACCTCAGTAGTAATTCTGAAACCCTTCAGCAGCTCTAATGAATCGTGCCCCATTCCCTTCACCATCTTATACCCACTTAGTTCAGGACATGGTCTGTTTGTGTCAGTCCCCACTAGACTAACTACGTCACACCTAGCCCAACTAGTGTCTTTCTCGTCCTTTGGATTTCTAATTACTCTCATGTATTTAAGAGACTCACACTCTAAATATGATATGCTCTGGCCAGAGGATTTGAGTAACAATCCGACGATAGGCCTGGGTATACATCTCCTCGTAAGGAGTGGTGATCCTTTGTAGGTTGTTTAAACATCTTCGGGCACTTCGGCTTATATCCAATCATCCTGGGCCCACACCTCCTTGGAGATGCTTGCTTAAGATGTTAAAGTATAAGTCTCCATGACCAAGATGACTTGAACACCGCAAGTCAAAGGAACATCGCACTTAAGATGCAGTAAAAACTTCATTGACATATCTATATAGATAACCATATGAAGTTTTACAGCTAATCACTCCAATGAACTAGTTCCCTTAACTAGCATCCATGTTTATCTCCGGACATCCCAATGTCACCAGCCAGTGAGAATCAGCTGATTAGAGAATAACCCATGCTAGTCTCAACAGAATTGATAGTGTCCGTTTTTATCAATTCATCGACTAGGGATACTTTCAATACTTCACAATTGCACATGTAGAGATAATCACTAGTTGTGATCCCATCACAAATTCTCTTATGCTGTGAATTATATTGCGGTCATTCAGTTGATGAGTTTAAGATCCCAATCAAATACACAAACATGTATACTCAAATAGTGAATTATCATTTATTAAAATAAATGTTTACAATCATAAGGCGATTGCCTTAGGACACTTCTCTCATATCACAAACAAACTCCCACTTGGCCTAATGCCAATCGCTACGGTATCCAATACCACAGGCTCTAACTTGACCCTCAAACTTGTTTTGAGGTAAGGCCTTAGCTAAAGGATCCGCTAAATTCCTTTCAGTGGGAATTTTCTCAATTTGTATATCATTCCTACTTATAATCTCTCTGATCAGATGATAGCGGCGAAGCACATGTTTGGATCACTGATAAGACCTTGGTTCCTTTGATTGTGCAATAGCTCCATTGTTGTCGCAGTAAACCGGCACTGCTTCATCAATGGTTGGAAACACTCCAAGTTCGGAGACAAACTTCTTGATCCAGACTGCTTCCTTCGCTGCTTCCGAAGCTGCGATATATTCCGCTTCCGTGGTAGAATCCGCTACGGTGTCTTGTTTAGAACTTTTCCAACTTATTGTGCCTCCATTCAAAGTAAATACGTATCCAGACTGAGATTTGGAGTCATCCTTATCTGTCTGGAAACTGGCATCTGTATACCCACGTATTACCATATCTCCTTCTCCATATATTAGGAACACATCCTTAGTTCTTCTTAAGTACTTAAGGATTGTTTTAACAGCCGCCCAATGATCCATTCCTGGATCTGACTGGTATCTGCTTGTGACGCTCAAAGCATACAATACATCGGGCCTTGTACATAACATAGCATACATTACAGATCCTATCGAGGATGCATAAGGGATCTTATTCATGCAAATCCTCTCGCCTTCTGTGCGCGGACACATAGACTTTGAAAGGTTGATCCCATGCCTGATGGGAAGGTAACCTTTCTTGGATTCCGACATGCTAAACCTTTTTAGCACTCAGTCTATATATGTAGACTGCGAAAGACCAAGCAACCGTTTTGATCTATCTCTATAGATTCTAATCCCAAGGATATAGGTTGCTTCTCCCAGGTCATTCATGGAGAAAGTTTTGGACAACCAAATTTTAACTATCTGTAAGACTGATATATCATTTCCTATAAGTAATATGTCATCGACTTATAATACTAGGAATACGACTGCACTCCCACTAACCTTCTTGTACACACAAGGTTCGTCAGGATTTTGTGAGAAATCAAACTCTTTGATTGTCTCATCAAAACGGATGTTCCAGCTCCTAGATGCTTGCTTCAGTTCATATATAGATCGTCGAAGCTAGCATACTTTGGTTTTGTCAACCGATGTGAAACCTTCAGGTTGTATCATGTATACATCCTCAAGCAGGTTTCCATTAAGGAAAGCTGTTTTCACATCCATTTGCCATATCTCATAATCATAATGAGCTGCTATGGCTAGGAGCATCCGAATGGATTTAAGCATAGCTACTGGCGAATAGGTTTCGTCATAATCAATTCCTTGTTTCTGACGATATCCTTTTGCCACTAATCTAGCCTTAAAGGTAACTACATTACCTTCCATGTCGGTTTTCTTCTTGAAAACCCACTTGCACCCTATGGGCTTAATCCCTTCAGGTGGGTTAACCAAGTCCCATACTTGGTTTTCGTACATGGAATCCATTTCCGACTTCATGGCCTCAAGCCATTTGTCCCTTTCTGAACTTTTCAGAACATCTTCATATCTGATAGGTTCGTTATCGCTTATGAGTAACACGTCGTTCGATTCACTTACGAGAAATCCGTATCTCTCTGGAATATTGTGTGTCCTATCAGATCTACGAAGAGGTGGTGTAGTTTTAGATTCAACTGATAGCTCATCATTATGAGTTATTGGTTGTGGATCTAGACTAGGTGTCTCTATAATGTCTATTGGAGTTTCTTGAACTTCATCAAGTTCAATGCCACTCCCACTGTTTTCTTTTAAAAGAAATTCTTTTTCCAGAAATACAGCATGCCTTGAAACAAACACCTTTTGTTCCAAGGGATGATAGAATTGGTAACCCTTCGTTTCCTTAGGGTATCCAATAAATAGACATTTATCAGACTTAGCATCCAATTTCTCTGATACAATCCGCTTCACATAAGCAGGACAGCCCCATATCTTAAGGAGAGTTAAGTGGGGTTTCTTACTGTTCCATGTCTCATATGGAGTAGTAGAGACTACCTTGGTCGGGACTCTGTTTAGCAAGTAAACAGCTGTCTTAAGTGCATAGCCCCAAAAGGATTTTGGAAGAGTTGCATGATTCATCATCGACCTAACCATGTCCATCAAGGTTCGATTGCGCCTCTCAGATACACCATTATGCTGTGGTGTATATGGCGGAGTCCATTGGGACAATATCCCATTGTCCCTAAGATAATCTTGAAACTCTTGACTCAAGTATTCACCACCCCGATCGGATCGAAGTATCTTAATACTTTTGCCAAGCTGTTTCTCTACTTCATTTCTGAACTCTTTGAATTTCTCAAAGGCTTCAGATTTGTGTTTCATCAAGAACACGTACCCGAATCGTGAGTGATCATCGATAAAGGTGATGAAGTAGCTATAGCCTCCTTGTGCAAGAGTTGACATTCGTCCACATACATCAGTATGTATTAGACCAAGCAATTCTCCCACTGGATTACCTTTTCCGGAAAAGGATAATTTGGTTATCTTGCCTTTTAAGCATGATTCGCATGTATCAAATGAACCGGGTTCAAATGATTCCAAAATTCCACATCGGTGTAATTCGGTCATGCGTTTCTTACTTACATGGCCAAGACGACAATGCCAAGTGTAGGAGTCTATTCGATTATCTATTTCAGCACGTTTGTTGCTAACTTCGATATTGAAAACGTCACAGGATAAATCTAACGTGTAGATACCATTGCACAAAATTCCATTCCCATAAAGAACGTCATTTAAAGTTATGTAACAACAATTGTTACTAAAAGTTAAATGATAACCCTTTTCATTCAAACATGAAATAGATACAATGTTCTTTATTAACGAAGGAACAAAATAACAATTATCCAATTCTAAGACACGTCCAGTCGGGAGCTTTAACAAATATGTTCCGATGGCAACAGCAGCAATCTTTGCTCCATTTCCAACTCGCAAATCCGCTTCTCCCCTGACGAGTCTTCTTCTATTCCTTAGCCCCTGTATGTCATTATATATATGTGAGCTACACCCAGTATCAAGTACCTAGGTATTTGAGGAAATAGAGTGACATTCAATAACGAAGATACCTGAAGAGGATGGGGCATTGGATGCCTTATTCTTCAAGGACTCAAGATAAACCTTGCAGTTTCTTCGCCAGTGACCCTCCTTGCCACAATGATGGCAAGTTCCTTTTGGTTTCTTTTCAGTCTTTTTGGCCTTTCTCTTCTTTCCTTTATTCTGTTCTTTGGCCTTCCTCTTAGAACCTTTCTTCGAGGAACCAACTAACAGTACCGCCTTTTGATCCGGATTTACAGAAGGCTCCACAGTCTTCAGCAGGTTGAGTAACTCAGGAATGGTAGTCTCTTGTTTGTTCATTTGATAGTTCATCACAAATTGTGAATAACTTTTGGGCAAACAACTAAGAATTAAGTCAATACTTAGTTCATGATCCATTGCAAAACCGAGTGTGTTCAGTCGCTCAATGTACCCCAACATCTTTAACACAAACTGCGAGGCAGAAGTGCCTTCCTGCAACTTAGTGGTGAAGAGGAGTCTGGAGACTTCGAACCTTTCGGATCTCGCCTGCTCTTCAAACAACTCATGAAGATGGAAGATGATGGTATAAGCATCCATATGCTCATGCTGCTTTTGCAGCTCAGGTATCATAGAGGCTAGCATGATGCAACTCGCAAGTTCAGAATCAGTCACATGTTTCTGATAGGCCATTAACTGGTCTGGAGTTGCACCCTCTGGAGGATGGTTAGGAAGTTGATCTTCAAGGACAAAAGCAAGCTTCTCTGCCTTGAGGACTCTCCTCAGGTTTCGAAGCCAGTCCATGAAGTTAGGCCCAGTCAGTTTGTTGGTGTCCAAGATGGAACACAAATTCAGAGAAGACATGATCGAGTGATTAACCTAGAAATACAAATTGAGCTTATGTGAGAAGAATGATTAAAGAATGTATCAACATACATAAATAAAATCCTATTTATTTTTCAAATTGAATAATCCTTTTTATCAATTCGGGAGATCGTAGAAACATCTCCAAATAGGTTGATATCCAACTATAGATAAGAACCACCATGGCTGTGGACATCAAGTTGTTCTTAGCTATGAAGGTAGGTAATTATACCGATTACATATCACATATATGTAACTATCACTTTATGCTATCAACTAATTGAATGTTTGCATAAATCATTGGGTTGTTAACTCATTAACAAGTATGCAACATTATACATAGCACCCAATTGCACCTCTCTTTACATCGACCTTGGCTGTGGCACAACAAATCGATGCTCCAAGCTTAAGGCTGACCCATTAATCAAGAAATAGTTTTAATATGGTTGGAGCTCATTCAACCATTTAGTCAGGCTTGGATGTGTCCAACAACCAAAACTAAGGATTGACCTCTGACTCTTACTATATTATTCATAAACTAATTCCATGGTTTGAACATGTTGAGGTTCAAGCCGGGCATGCATGTGTCCATCAACCCAAACGAGAAACAAAACTCCGATTCTAACCATATTAATGGAAGGTGTTGGCCTTAATATTTTGTAAGGGGTTTTGGGTCTCATCCTTTCTTTTCTAAGCACATTCATGACATAGAATTATGTCATGACTAACGATTTCCTTAATAAAGTATGTATGTGACTTAATTTATCAAGTCTCATTATTTGAATTAGGAACCGGATTTCCTAATTCTAATTTCATACTTTATTTAAGGAATTGTTTTGGGAAACAATTTCCTAAATTGTCATAATCAATTTCGGAAATAATATGTTTTAAGACTTTGATTTCTCTAAATCAAATCTTATTAAATTAAGAGACAAATCCCTTAATTCAACCACATATTATTTTCATGAAAATCTTATTTAAGAAAACTCTATAGGAAATCATTTTCCTAATTAATTTTGGAGACAACAATATGTAAGAGCATCACCTCTTAAATCATATTTTATTCATAGATTTAATTAATTACAACAAATCATTTTCTAAGGGTGGCTCCCCGAAGCTCAGATACCCAAAGAAAAGTAATTTGTCGTAAATCCAATTTGGTCCGCTTCGGAAGCGTAACCAAATTGAACATGACAATCACATTTAAAATTGGAAAATTAAATTACAACAACTAACTTTAAATTGGACGGCTCCCTGAGGCTCAATCCAAAATAAAGAATTTTGTTGTCAATTTAAAAATCAATTCAAATTTAATTGTCAATTAATTGTCCATAAATTTGTCTAGACTTTTTGAAAGAAAGTGCCCAAAATTGCGAGATTTCATAATAGGTTTTCAGAATAATTGTAAGTTTCTGGTACAAAGAAAACTTACATATTTCCAAAATTGGAAAATTTCTAAAATAGAAAAATTTCCAAAATTGGAAAGTTTCCAAAGATGGGAAGTTTTCACAATTATTATAAAATTTCAGAAACTAGAAAATTTCAAAAGTTTGCGAAATTTCATGAGGATTTCCAAACTTAGAAATTCCTAAATCTAAAATTTATTATAATTTGAAAGTTTCCATAATTGAAAATTTTTTCCAAAATTGAGATCATGACAAAGTTTTCCGCAAAACAATTATATGATTATGTCGAACACTAACCGGCTCTGATACCACTGTTGGGACCGGGTGCATGTTGACAAGGATACGGGTTCGTAAAATTTTAAATTTTTACGTGCAGCGGAAGAATTAGCATAAAATAATTTCTCAAATTACTTTAACCACGTATCTAGCATGCAACCTTATGATGTGTTGACATGATCATAAATTAAAACTTTGCGAAAAAGTAAACTAATTTACTAAGTACCTCGCGTAACTCGAAGTAAGGGACGAGATCCAACCGTAGCGTCCCTTGGAAGCTCCGCCTCTATTCGCGTCCACGCCGAGTTCTCTTCGGGATGACTTCGCAAAGTCACGAGTTTTGTGCCGACGAGAACTACTAGATTCTCTAAAGGCACAACTAGAAGATCAAGAGAGAAGAAAGGAAACTAACCACCAAAGAAACGGAATCTAAATTCCGAGAAGGGAGGAGATGCGATCCGCTTCTTCTTCTTCTTCTTCGGCTCCTTCTTGGTGATGGTTGCTCACGCCAACTCCTTGAAGGCGAGGGCGGTGCGCCGGCCCTAGGGTGGTTGTGCGCCGGCCCTAGGGAGGGGATGAGGGGCGCCGGCCCTAAGGGGAAGAGAGGGAGAGAATAAGAGAGAGAGAGAGAGGGAGCTACTAATCTCTTGATTACTCAATTAGGAATTCAAGGCTTGCCTTTGGTTCCTTTATATAGTAGCCTTTCCCTTGCCAAGTCTCTCTTTAACGGAATTTTTCATAAGAAATTTATCCTATAAATTCTCTTATTAATTATTCCGTTTAAGCCAAGTTTTATTATAACTAACTTTATAATAAAACAAATACCTTCTCTCCTTTTATTATGGAATAAATTTTATAAGAAATTTATAAACTTTCTTATTATGGAAAAATCAATTCATAATTGATTTTATAAAATTAAAATAAACCATTTCATGGATCATTTTAATTTCCATAAAAGAATAAATTTCTATAAATTTATTTATATAAATTTCTTTACACAAATTTATTTATCCATAATTTATAAAACAAATCGCGCTAGATTTATTTTATTAATTAAACCAAATAAATTGGTTTCTCCCCTTTTATGTGGCCGGCCAAACCAAAGGTGGGTGGCACCCTCTTTGGCCGGCCAAACCGAGCCGAACCGATCGCGAATTAAACTCATTTAATTCGCCCAATAAGCCTTCAAAAGACTTAGCCATTTTAAGTTTCCGTTGCGCCTCTGATTAACTCAGATTCGACTTATTTCTCTTGATTGGAAAATCCAATTTTCAACTCGTTTTAAATCCCTCGGATTACTCGTAGTGCGTGTGACTAAATAGGCTTTCGATTTATGTTGGCCGTCTATAATCAACTAATTATAGAACGATCATGAGTGGCACCTAGTAGTACATCATGACCCCCAATTAATCGAAAGATCAACGGTTTGACCTCAGAAGTAATTCTGAAACCCTTCAGCAGCTCTAATGAATCGTGCCCCATTCCCTTCACCATCTTATACCCACTTGGTTCAGGACATGGTCTGTTTGTGTCAGTCCCCACTAGACTGACTACGTCACACCTAGCCCAAGTAGTGTCTTTCTCGTCCTTTGGATTTCTAATTACTCTCATGTATTTAAGAGACTCACACTCTAAACATGATATGCTCTGGCCAGAGGCTTTGAGTAACAATCCGACGATAGGCCTGGGTATACATCTCCTCGCAAGGAGTGGTGAATCCTTTGTAGGCTGTTCAAACATCTTCGGGCACTTCGGCTTATACCCAATCATCCTGGGTCCACACCTCCTTGGAGATGCTTGCTTAAGATGTTAAAGTATAAGTCTCCATGACCAAGATGACTTGAACACTGCAAGTCAAAGGAACATCGCACTTAAGATGCAGTAAGAACTTCATTGACATATCTCTATAGATAACCATATGAAGTTTTACAGCTAGTCACTCCATTGAACTAGTTCCCTTAACTAGCATCCATGTTTATCTCCGGACATCCCAATGTCACCAGCTAGTGAGAATCAGCTGATTAGAGAATAACCCATGCTAGTCTCAACAGAATTGATAGTGTCCGTTTTTATCAATTCATCGACTAGGGATACTTTCAATACTTCACAATTGCACATGTAGAGATAGTCACTAGTTGTGATCCCATCACAAATTCTCTTATGCTATTAATTATATTGCAGACATTCAGTAGATGAGTTTAAGATCCCAATCAAATACACAAACATGTATACTCAAATAGTGAATTATCATTTATTAAAATAAATGTTTACAATAAGGCGATTGCCTTAGGACACTTCTCTCATATCACTAACATATGCTATGTATGTTCTATGAATGATGAAATATGATGAAAACAAAGAAGCATGTAAAGCTATTTTATTTTATGGATGGGCTTGTACCGGGCCCAAGTTGTTGATGCAGTCTGGCCTTGATTGTTGTTTTGGTGTTGACACCGATTTAAGTTTAGGTTGATGACTATGATTATGTTTAAGTCCTGATCGAGGATTAGGCATGGTTTGGAAAATCCTAGCCTGGAGGGTTAGGTGTTAAAAATCCTAGTCTGGAGGGCTAGGTGTTGGGAAATCCTAACCTGGAGGGTTAGGTGTTGAAAATCCTAGTATGGAGGGCTAGGTGATGCAAAAGTTCTAATTCGGAAGGGTTGGGTGAAAAGTCCTAGCATGGAGGGTTAGGTGAAAAGTCCTAACTTGGAGGGTTAGGTGCAAATTCCCATCCTGGAGAATTAGGCAAAAAAGTCCTGGCTTGGAGGACCAGGTGCCTAGCTTGGAGGGCTAGGTTGGATGATGTTCTAACTCGGAAGGGTTGGGTGAAAAGTCCTAGCTTGGAGGGCTAGGTGAAAAGTCCTAACCTGGAGGGTTAGGTGCAAATTCCCAACTTGGAGAGTTAGATGGAAAAATCCTTAGCTTGGAGGGCAAAGGTGGATGGAAACATAGCTTGGAGGGCTAAGTTTAAGTCCCTGGATCGGTCTGGTGACCGATCAGGGAATCTGGCACGCTGCTCCAACGTGGATCGGTCGGGTGATCGATCCAGCAATGACTGATCGGTCTGGTGACCGATCAGGGAGCACACAGTGAGGTTGGGAATCTACTGTACTGCTCATGATCGATCCGGTGACCGATCAGGGAGTGCGTGTTTCACCCACTGCTTGGCTCCTGATCGGTCTAGTGACCGATCAGGGAGCAAACAGTGAGGTTGAGTTCCCCTGCTGATCTGCACCTGATCGGTCTGGTGATCGATCAGGATCACTGTGCAGATCGTTCTGGAGAACGATCCAGCTTCGCGGGTTTCTCACTAAGATCGATCAGGACGGCGCCTGATCGATCTGGTGATGATCTGATCGGACTGGTGACCTATCAGGAGAACCCCTGATCGGTCAGTTGACCGATCAGAAGGCTTAGGCTGAGAAGCTCAGAAATCGCCCGATATAAGGGTGGATCGGTCCGGTGAACGATCCACGACCTGGGATCGGTCTGGTGATCGGTCCAGAAGAATCTCAAAGAAATCGCGATTTCTGATTGAGCGTTGGGAATCGATCAGGACGGAGCCTGATCAGTCTGGACCCAGCCTGATCAGTCTGGTGACCGATCAGGAGGCTCTCTGATCGGTTAGGTGACCGATCACTTTAATTCAAATTGCACTGTCAGATGCTCTGATCGCGTCTGACCGTATCCGATTCGCTGCTGCTTGCCTCTGATATTTGATTTGCTGTGTGATATACTGCTCTAACAGTCTGATTAAGCTGCAGGTGACAGGGGAGGATTCAAACACTCAAGGAGAAGTCAATGGAGGCTTTCCTTGGAGCAGGTTTGTCCATTTCTCATCTCAGGTTGCAACGGCTGGAGCTACAGGACTGAAGCCGCTGACTGAAGCTTGGCTGAGGGAGCTCAGGAAGTTCAGTAAGGGTTCAGTGGTAGCTGGCGTTGGCAGTGAGGCAGCTGGAGGCTGCTGGAGATGAGGTCACTTGATGCTTAGTGGAGAAACAAAAGGGACGAGAGAGCTTCGGTGAAGCAGAGTTCTAAAGCTTGGGTTTTGAGTTCATGCCGCCTGGAGTTCTCCACGACTGCTTGCTGTGTTCTTGAAGTTTCCATCATTCTGAGCAAGCGATTGAGAAGCAATCATCCATTACTTGAGCGCTTGAAGGAGAGAACGAGAAGCTTGGAGTCCGACAGTGGGAAGACACGAAGAAGGGTTCTTGCGTGAGATCGCCACTGGTTGGAGCTCAGGGAAGCTTGCTGCGTTCTTGTCCGTGATAAGTGTTTGAGTAAGATCCTTCTTGTTGTTTCTTTGTGCTTAAACTTTATCTGTGATTGAAACACTGTGGAGAGGTTACTCCACCGAGAAGGAGGTTGCTTTTTATCCAGTGATCACCGGGGCTTGATCTGCCGACGATCAAGGGATCACCCACCTTAAGGGCACGCCAAGGAGTAGGGGCATGTTATCCCCGAATCTTGTAAATCCTCCTTGTTAGCGATCTTGCTAGCTGTGTTTGGTTTGTTTGCGCGTTAGTTTTCTGCACACCTTGTTTTCTATTCTTTCCGCTGTGCTACTGATTTCTAAGTTGCAGAAACTTGCTAAGTGCCAAAGGTTGCATTGATTGGTTATATTCACCCCCCCCCTCTCTAGCCATCCCGTTTCCAACACAAGTAAGGTCCAAGGGATGGGCTCCTCATGAAAGCCTCGGTGTAGGACTACCGCAGCTGTCCTCGGTTCTGGGACTACCGCAGCTGTCCAACAGGGATGGGCTCCTCATGAAAGCCTCGGTGATGGACTACCGCAGCTGTCCCTAGGTTGAAGGTAACCTAGTACCCTAGTGGTCGAGACTAGCTACCTCGCATTTACTTAGGGATGCGCGCAAATGATGAATGTATGTATGTGATACAAGCCGGGCCCCCATGATGTTATGATTATGTTTAACTATTTATAATTATGATTTTCAAATAACCATCCTTATGTTATGTGCATTTAACTCATACATGCATTCATGTTATGCATCTATGCCATGTCAAGTATGTCTTATGCTTATGTTTATGTCAAGAACTATGCCATGTCAAGTATGTCTTATGCTTATGTTTATGTCAAGAACTATGCCATGTCAAGTATGTCTTATGCTTATGTTTATGTCAAGAACTATGCCATGTCAAGTATGTCATATGCTTATGTTTATGTCAAGAACTATGCCATGTCAAGTATGTCATATGCATATGTTTTATGTCAAGAACTTCTCTATGTTAAGTATGTTATGTGCTTTTATTTTATGTGACGTATGGTTTTAGTGAGTTGGAAAGAGTCTTACTAAGCCTATGTACTTATAAGTTTTATTTCCTTATACCGCAGATCAAGCAAGAGGATACTAAACTATGGGAAGCAGCAGGAGGGGCAAGTGTGTGTGTGTGGCAGTGACTTGGCAAAAGAAAAGAAAAGAAAAGATCCTATTACCCATAATTGTCACATGTCTTATATTTTGCATTGTTATCTTTAGTTTCATGCTAGACTTATGATGGTCCTCCTAAAGAACAACTTCTTATGTTTTGCATTATCAACTCTAGTTTCATGCTATACTTTATGATGGTTTTTCCTAAAGAACAACTTATGTTGATTTCCATGATGTGTTCGTTAGAATCATATGTTGGCTTTAGGCTTGATGGTAGGATAAGTTATTATTGATGCAAACATGTTCAAAAAAAATGTTATGTCTCACATGCTATGTCTTTTTACTTTTATGTTATGACAAATGCTAAGTTTATCAAGTAACCATGTTTAAGAATGATAGTTAAGATATGTCAATATGAGTTGCAAGGTTTAAATATGTATGAAGTTTAAATTAATCCGTTGCATTAAGATATCCATATGCATACATGTATGTTAGCGTAATGCCGCCTCCCGCCTACATCGTAGGCCGGGAAGGGCGGGCTTTACAGGTTGGTACCAGAGCAGTTTGCCATCTCACTACACACACATCCAGTCTTCTTCCTGCAAATCACTTAACTTGAACAGATCACTTAACTTGAACAGATCACTTAACTTGACTATCCCTAGCAAAAGCTACTGTTTATGACAGTTAGTAAGTAGCTAATATGGTTAGACAGGACCTAAACAAGATCGGTTTAATTTGGTTTGGTCTAGTTTTTGCTTAAAATCATTAGAGTTGGTTCAATACAGAACTTCAATTTTTTTACTAGCTCTAATTTATCTGCTGTAATTAGTATCATTTTTTTTGATATATGGCAAAGGGGGAGAGTAGGAGGGAAAGAAGGAGAGAAATTTTTTCTTAAATTTTTTATCTCTTTCTCAAAAAGTAAAGTAATTCTAAGTGCTTAAAAATATTTCTAGGTATTTCAAAAAGCATTTCTAAGTACTTTCCAAAGCACCTCATAATTTTCTAAGTAGTTAAATAGTTCTAAGTGAAAAATTGATTCTCTAAGTGTTTTTGCATAAAATATTTTTTCAAAGAAAATTTTCTAAGTTTGAAAAATTTGTAAAAACCTTTCGGAAAATTTTCTAAGTTTGAAAAATTTACAAAATCTTTTTGGAAAATATTCTAAGTTTGAAAAATTTGCAAAAACGTTTTGGAAAATTTTCTAAGTATGAAAAACTTGAAAATCTTTTGGAAAATTTTCTAAGCATGAAAAATTTTTTGGAAAAATTTTCTAAGTGTTAAAAACATGCAAAAACTTTTTTAATTTTTAAGAATAGTCAAAATCTAAAGCACTTAGAAGATTTACAAAACCCCCACATATCTTTAAATAACTTAGGGGGAGAATATTCGTTTCAGGGGGAGAAAACTAAATTTTTATTTCTATGCTTGTTATCTTTTTAAACTTAACTTTTTGAACCATGTTGCCATAAATCAAAATGGGGGAGATTGTTGGTGCCGGAAGCACCTAAGTCAAACCTGTGTTTTGATAATCGAAAAGGGTTCAGAAGTTAAGGTGTTATTATGATCTAACAAGCTTACTAAGTATGCAGGAAAGTCCTAGGTATACTAGCCAAGAAGTCCTGGCAAAGGGCTGGGCAAGAAGTCCTGGTCAAGGACTGGGCAAGAAGACCTGACCAGAAGTTGTGCAAAGAAGTCCTGGTCGAGGACTGGGCAAGAAGTCCTAGCAAAGGGCTGGGCACCGAAGACTTGACCGGAAGTTGGGCAAAGAAGTCCTAGTCGAGGACTGGGCAAGAAGTCCTGGCAAAGGGCTGGGCACCAAAGACCTGACCGGAAGTTGGGAAAGAAGTCCTGGTCGCGGACTGGGCACAAAGACATGATCGGGAGGATTGGGAAAAAGTCCAACCGGAGGAGCCGATTGGAAAAAGGTAAACTCTCCTGAGAGGAGTAGGTGAGGATGTGTTCCCCGTGCGAGGGAACAGTAGGTGTCGGTTTGACCTAGGGTTCCATTTGGGAGACCCAAAGTCAGAATCAAGACAGCTTAGGCTATAAATAATGGCTAACATACTTGCTTCTTGTGTTTTGGAACTAATCTTGGTTGCAGGGAACGAAGGAACGGGTTTTTGCAGCTCAGGCGCCTCAATGGAGCGAGGCGCCTCACTGGGACTAGGCGCCCGTATGGACACGGGCGCCCCAGTGCAAGGCTATTTCAAAGCCATCGAAGCAAACTACCACGAAGCCTCTGGACCAAGTCATCTCAGGCGCCTGTGTTAACACAGGCGCCCCCATCAGCCCAGGCACCCCAGTGAAGGGGATAAGCGCTGACCGAGCCTACAGATAGGAGTTCTCGCAGGAGAGGCCACGTGTCAGGCGCCCCCATCGATACAGGCGCCCCTATGGCTGCTATAAATAGGGGTTCACCCCCAAGGCTTTAGAGAACTTCACTCACATCGCTCCAAACACTTTCGTTCAAGCGCTACGCTCTGACAAGCTTTGACTTCGCGATTACAACGCCGACGACGACCCTCTGCTCCGAACTTCGATCCACCTCGGGCGTCGATAAATTTTAATTTATGAAAAGTGTTGCAAATTCAATTTCAATTCTATATCTGTACTCAGCTTGTAAAAGATTTTTAAAGAATATAAAATTTCCCAACGTAAACGGTCAAGGACCATGGGCCTTGGAGTAGGAGCTGACCGCGACTCCGAACCAAGTAAAACCAACTTGTGTTAGCGATTGTTTTATAGTTTTCCGCTGCGTAATCGCTCAATTTTCTGAAAAATTTAATATCGATATTCACCCCTCTCTATCGATTTTCTCCGATCCAACAACAACGACGTAAGATCGCCAATTTTTTTGTTTACAATCGAGGTCCAAGTTAATTAACAAATAACTAACTATATTGACAAGGCAAGAAATAAAGAACAAAAACAAGAATTGAACAAAAAAAAAACTTGTACCTCTTGATGTTCTATTGTATGACCTCCCTCCTCTAGGACGTCGTGTGGGCGACGATCTACTAAGAGTTGAAGCCGCCTAGACCACTCTTCTCTTCTCTCTTACTTGCACCAACCTCCAAGAGGAAATATCCTCTTCTCCTCGTCTCTTCTTTGCTGCCGGCCACCACCACCTTCTGCTTCTTTGTGCCACCGGCCAGTAAGGAGAAATCACCTCCAAGATTGCGTCACCTCTTGAGAACGAGATGAAAGAATCAAGAGAAGAGGAAGCTCTCTTCCTCTTCTTTGTGTTGCCGCCGAAACCCTAGGGAGAGGGGAGAGGGGCACTGGCCAAGAGAGAACCAAGGAAAGAAAATCAAGGAAGAGATTAAACCGAAGCTTTATAAACCAAATAAGTTATTGTTTTGGGTTTAGGCTTCATGAGATATTTATAGGCTACAATAGGGACTATGAGGCGGAGTTGGTTCTTGGCCACCTAACGGATTTTTTTTAGCCACAAAAATTTTTATCCACAAAAATTTTTTAGCCACAAATTTTTTTTTAGCTACAAAAATTTTTAGCCACAAAACTGGATCCGTTAATAATGATCCAATCCACTAAAGGATCATTATTGAATTACCTCACCAACCCCCATAATAAAATATGGGCTCCAATAAATTATTTGTACAAAATTTTCTCCGTGTTTAAGATATCGCATGTCTGTTAATTAATTAATTAATTTGACAATTAATTAATTAACTTCTAACTCTATGAGTAGTATCACTCAACCTTATTATCATGCCGGATCAAGTTCACCTGCAGGGTTTACATGATAAACTTTATGAGCTCCTTAAGGGGACATCATCATCCTAAAATAGGACACAGTTTTCACCTATAATCAATGGCACACCATGCAAATAATACTATTTCTCAATTTACCGAGCCAATCGATTTAATGAATAAATCTCGCCCACTGGTAAATCAAAGAAATAAATACTAAGTACATGTGCCCGTTATTATATCAGGATTAAGAGCATGTACAAAATAATATCTTGACGTCTTATTCAATTTTATAGTCAGTATAAATTGAATCACCTCAAAGTTGGTCCGCTCAATACACTCAGAGTATACTAGTGTAACTCTATGGTCAAGACAGACCATATCAAATTTCACTACAACCAAGCCAATAGTTTGCCCAAGACCATCTAGGTTGTGAGCCTCTTCTTATACTCTACAAGGGACTGATAACATGATCTTCTGTAACGACCCAGAAAATTGTCTCGATATTTTCTTTAAAAATATTGACCATGCCTAGATGGATTCTCGAGGAACATAGGGACACTAGTATAAACCTTAGCATGATGATCCATGATTTTCGATATAGAATAAGAAGATAATTGCAAATGGGCCTTACATGGGCTTTTCCGGTACCATAATTATTAATGGATTTTAGGTAGAATTTAATATAAATATAAATGGGTTTTAATGAGGAATATTGGCATGATTATGGGGGAGTTTTAAGAGAATTTTTGAAATAATAAAAAAAATAAAAAATAAAGTGCATGCACCAAGGATTGAACCTTGGACCTCTTGTACCACCATGCATGCACTAACCAATTCACCTAGCAAGGGAGTGCTATTAGAAGAGGATGGGAAATTGTAGATAGGTGGGAAAGAAGATGAAGAGACACAAGAAAATTGAAGAGACACCATTAAAGAGGTGCTTGCCTCTTTACTCACCATAAAAGGTCATTAAGAGGAGGAAATGCCTAGGCATTTTTGACCAAGAAACCTTTCCCCTTTCTCTCCACCAAACTCTTCTCCTTTCTCCTCATCCTCACCGAAATCCTAGAGCCCTTGCAGCCCAAAATCGAGCCCCACAAACCGGAAGAAGAAAAGGAGAAGAACAAGAGGAAACACCAAGTTTAAGAGGTCTTTTCTTCTCCAAAATTTGGAAATCTTTTGGAAACATAAGCACAAGTGGTAAGACTCCCTCACCTGCAACATAATGGCTTTTTATTGTTTTTTATGATTTTTATATTTGCTTGTGATGTTGGGTGAAAGAGAATGGAAGAAAACCTTGAGGGAAGTTTCGGCCATAACGGGATACCCCTTTTCTATGTCCAAAAATTAAAGGAAGAGTTCTTAAAATTGTTACTACCTTTTTATAATGAATATTTAATGGATACATGGTGTTTGAATGCCTTCCATGATGTAATGGACTTGGACGAATTCGGCCAAGTCATGAAATGGATAAATGTTGATGCATGAAGTAGGCTATTGTTCTAATGATTGTTTCCTTGCTATATAAATGTTTTAGGCCACGAAATTTTGTGGAATCTATGCTAAGGGACCTCTGTAACATTCATCCAAGGGACCTTAAATTATGCCTTAAAACAGATTTTTATAGACCTTCATGAAGTTAGGGTTAAATCAAGTGATATGCATGTGATTGGGTGTTTTATTTCATGATGGAAATAATTTTATACCTTAGGGTCAGTACCTTATCTAAGTTGTTTGAGCTTAAACTCATGCTTAATTCTATGTATTGATGTTTAGAAAAATGTTACATGTACCCATATGCATGATAATCCAAGTAGAACTCTAGATCATACACCTAGACTAGTGTTTGGTGAAGTACAAACTACTTTTGCACTTGTGAATGAATTCTTATGAAAAATATGTTTTTATTCCCATGTAATGAGAATGATTATGCTATGAAATCCCTACTGTACGTTTTGACAAATTACAAGAATAAGGGTTAAGAATAGGCTCGAGTACAAAGCATGCCCCTAAACTAGTGTTTAATGAAGCCTAGACTACCTTTATGCTTGTATATGACCTTAATGGTAGAATATGTTTTTGTTTACATGCTATATGAACTTTTATACCATTTTATACATACTGTGAATTTCGGCAAATTACAAGGGTAAGGGTTAAGAATAAGTGCAAGTACGATTCATGTACCCAAACTAAGGTTTAGTGAAGATTAGTCTACTCTTGTACATGTTAATGATCTCTCATGTAAATTATGTTTTATTTCCATGATTGGATGACTTTCATGCCATGTTATCTAGCTGTGAATTTCGGACAAACACTGGGATAAGGGTTAAAAATAAGTTCAAGCACAAAACATGCACCTAAACTAGTGTTCAATGAAGCCTAGACTATCCTTGTGCTTGTATATGATTCTATGTGTAACGTATATTTTTATTTCCATGATTATATGACTTTTATGCTATGATATCCTTGCTATGAAGTTTCGGCCAACATGTATTAAGATGAGAAAAGAAAGATTAAACTAGTGTTCAATGAAGCCTAGACTACCCTTGTGCTTATATGTATGATGTATTGAGAAAACTAGCATGATGATTGCTTCACTTACATGTGTTAAAAGAAAGGTCCTTCCATGTCTTGCTATTTATGCTAATGATTATGCCATGATAGTATGCCTATGTTTATGAATGATTGAATGCCTATAGTACATGCAATATGAAAGAAAGAAAGAAAAAGAAAGAATGCATGTCCTATATATGAAAGTATGCTTATGATTGTGAATGATTGAATGTCTATAGTACATTCAATATGAAAGAAAGAAAGAAAGAAAGGAATGCATGTTCTATATGAATGAAAGAAAGAAAAGAAAAGAATGCATGTATGTATTTTACTTTAAAGAATGGCTTGTACTGGGTCTTGAAAAAGATCCACGGTTCTGGACTACCGAAGCTGTCCCTAGGCTGAAAGATAGTAAGCCTAGAATGTAGACCCCTGTAGGTCGGGATTAGCTACCTCGCATCCTACATAGGGGTATGCGCGCAAAAGAAAGAATGGGTACAAAGCCGGGGACCCCAAAGAAAGATGATGTATGCTTATGTTAAAGTATTACTTATTATGTTTTCCAAAGAGCATCCTAAATGTTTTTGCAAAGCATATGTTTATGTGTTTATATGCCTTTATATGTTTATATGCCTTATGTATTTTTATGCTATGCATAAGATATTATATGTCTCTCAAATGCATGTAACATATGGATTTAGTGAGTAGGAAAGAGCTTACTAAGTTTCATACTTATAGTTTGTTTGCTTATGTTGCAGATCAACATAGAAATTATTAAAGAAAGGGAAGCTGGAGGAAGGGCTAATGTGTGTGGTGGTGACTTGGCTGATCGATCCACTTTAGTGTCATCTATAGACTTAGTTCTTATTTCTAATAAGATATATGTTGCTACTTTATGCATGATACTTGCTAGTTCTTTTGGAGTTTATTTAAGTATGGATGCTATTAGATGTTACATGATTTATATTTACACTCCTTCTCTCTTTGCATATGATTATGTTTATATTTTATTTCCGCTGCAATGTTGTGAATCATATGCAATAATATAAGTTAAGAAGGAAAAAGTTAACGCGCCGCCGTAACGGTAAAGGGGCGGGCGTTACATCTTCTATGTGACACCACACACCATGTTATCTACAGTGTAAAGTATTAGACAACACACACACACACATATACAGATATAAAATGCTATCATGATCATGTGATTCTTATTCCAAAATGTAGATGTTCATACAAAAGGCTAGGTTCTTAGTATACATCCTAACAATTCTGGCCAGCCAAGTGCTTAGATGACTCATGCAGGGCTTCAACGAAGCTATCAAACAACTCCAGCGAGCCAATGCACTGAAATCGAATGCTGACCTGAGCTTCCTCAACGTCGGCCGAGTATGGGAGAAGCTCTCGGCAGAGGAGAAAGAGCTGTTATACTATATTTTATTTTTTTATTTTTTATTTTTAGAATGTCTTTGGGTATGTAAGTCCAATCCTTTGAATGAAAACCCTTTACCTTATGCATCTTACCTTACAACTTATGAGTCGTGACTATATTCTGTGTTGCCTCTTGCCTCACCCTTATCAAATTCATTGCAACCGCGAAATCTATTGTTAAGGAGGAAGCAGGTACTTGGCGCATTCTTATCCTCTTGTGTCGGCAAGAATAGGACTTGGTTTACATAGCACCTCGGCTAGGTCTGCCAGTCGAACCTCCTTAGCACCTTAGCCCTACACATCTAGGGCATCCTTAGTATCACAAGATAGTAGGAACTCGGACTGCTCTCGGTCGGGCATCCTCGACACCACAAGATGGTAGGAATTTGGGTTGTTCCCAGCCGGGCATCCTCAGTACCTTGGCTAGGTTTATTCATCTTGGCCATCCTCGGTACCATAAGATGGTAGGAACATAGGCTGCTCCTGGCCGGGCATCCTCAACACCTCGGTGAGGTCTACTCATCTTGGGCATCCTCGGCACCACAAGATGGTAGGAATTTGGGTTGCTCCCGGCCGGACACCCTCAGCACCTCGGCCAGGTCTACTCATCTTGGGCATCCTCAGCACCACAAGATGGTAGGAACTTGGGCTACTCTCGGGCGGGCATCCTCACTACCTCGGTCAGGTCTATTCATCTTGGGCATCCTCGGCACCACAAGATGGTAGGAATTTAAGCTGCTCCTAGCCTGGCATCCTCAACACCTCAGCCAGGTCTAGTCATGGTGGGCATCCTTGGCACCACAAGATTGTAGGAACTTGGGCTGCTCCTAACCGGGCATCCTTAGCACCTCAGTCAGGTCTACTCATCTTGGGCATCCTCGGCACCACAAGATGGTAGGGATCTAGACTTTACACTCCCATTTAGCCTTGGTGAGACATTTGCTTCTATTTTCTTGATTATTCAAGCTTCAAGAAAATAGAAATATGTTCATAAATACACGTACTAATCGGCCAGATCATCGGGTATGGTAAGGTTGGAGGTAACTTGCATTCCATTGTCTTTCCAGTCTTTTACCGTCAGCATCTTGTAAATAATAACTGCCTCTCGCAAGTTTTTTGACGATCAGGTAAGGTCCACTCCATTGAGGCTCAAGCTTTCCAACGTCGCCGGCTGGTTTGGTCCTTTTCTAGACTCAGTCCCCGACCTGGAAAGTCCGGGAGATCACTCGACAATTGTAGACTTGTTGCATGCGTTGGCAGTATGCAGCTAGTCGGGTAGCTGCCTTGTCTCGCACCTCCATCAATAGGTGTAGATCGAGTTGTCATTCTTGGTCATTATTCTCCTTGTTGAAAAGTCATCGCCGGGTTGATTCATCACCTACCTCCACAGGGATTACCGTCTGCTCTATAGACCAGATTTAAAGGACACTGTCCCGTCCCATCCTTTGGAGTGGTATGATATGACCATAGGACACTCGGGAGTTCTTCGACCCAGCTACCTCTGACATGGTCTAGCTTTATCTTGCGCGCCCTAATGATTTCCCGATTGACGACTTCAGCCTAACCGTTACCTTGCGGATGAGCGATAGAGATGAAGGCCTAGTGAATACTGAGCCCTTCACACCACTCTTTATGTTTACGCCGTGTAAACTATCGGCCATTATCCGATACCAATTTATGAGGAATTTTGTACCTGCAAACTATGTCTTTCCATAAGCTTTTCATCACGGCAGCCTCCGTGAGTTGGCGAGGAGCTCAGCCTCAACCCATTTGGAGAAGTAGTTCACTAATACCAATAAGAATTTCTTCTGTTGAGGTCCAGTCGAGAAAGGACCTACTATATCCATTCTCCACTGGTCAAAGGGACATGATATAGTAGAGACTCGTAGTAGTTCGGCGGGGCGATGAATAATGTGTTGATACTTTTGGTAGGCTTTACATCCAGTGACAAATTTGTTAGCATCTGATTGTAGCATGTGCCAAAAAGTATTCGGCCAGAATAATCTTTCTAGCCATTGACCACCCGCCAATGTGACTCTCGCATATGCCCTCATGTATCTCCCGCATGAAACATTCGACATCTCTAGGGCCGACACATTTGAGCAATGGTCAGGCGAACACTCGCTTATATAAGTGTTCTCCGATCAGCATGAACCTGAAGGCTCTACGATGGAAAAGTCAGACTTATTCACTGCCCGCTAGTATAGTTTCGTTGCGTAAAAACTCCACATAGGGTTCTCTCCAATATGATAATGTGGCATCCTCAACTTCTTCCTCTATCTGGGCCACAACCTCTTCTTGAGTGCTAGACTCTTCCAACATCCACAATGCAAGGGAGCTCGCAAACTTGGCTAGTTCATTCACCTTGACATTATTTGCTTGGGATATTTTATGCAGAGTGACCTCAAAAAAGGAGGATTTCAATTGTCCGTACAAAGTTGCAAACCTTTGCAGGCATCCAGTCCAGACCTCGAAATCTCCATTTGGTTATTGCGCCACGAGTTGAGAATCTGAGATAACATAACTTGCTTGGCGGCTTGTAGCCCCACTAGTATTGCCTCATACTCGCCTTCATTGTTGATGGCTCGAAAGTTGAGTCAGATGGATAACTGTAGTACATCTTCCATGGGGGAAACCATTAGAACTCCAACCCCATTAGACTTGTGATTGGATGAACCATCGACGTAAATCTTCCATACTTCTCTTGCTTCAGGTACTGGTCAGGCACCTGAGTCCCTTTCAGGCACCTGAGTGCTAATGCACTGATTTAAGCCAGAATACTTGACTTGATTACTTTGAATTGTATTTATAACGCCCCCAACTTGTGTTGATGCACTGATTTAAGCATCTTAAGTCTTGGGCAATAGTCCTAAGCATCTCAACCTAATCTAGGTTGTTAAACAAGTTAATCCTAATGTGCTTGTGAGATGTTGACTTCTAAGTCTATAGGAGCATGCAGACTAGGATTAAACCTAAGCTACGCCCATGACGAAGAGAGACCCTAGTTTTGAAGGGGTAGTTTTAAAAATAAAACTAAGTAATGAAAAAATTTGAAAACAAAGTTTTGAAATTTGCGATAAAGTTTTTAAAACCACTTCTAAGAAAAAGTTTTGACGCTCGAATTCAAAACAAAATTGAATATTTGAAACCCTACTCTACTAAGCACATACCAAGCTACCTTCTTAATGAACTGAACTCAGACTTAGGTAAGGGCTTAGTGAAAATGTCTGCTAGGTTAGATTTGGATTCTACATGTTGAAGGACAATTTCACCTTTAGCTACGCGGTCCCTAACAAAGTGATGTTTCACTTCTATATGTTTAGTCCTAGAGTGGTGGATTGGGTTTTTAGTAAAGTTTATTGAACTGACATTATCAATAAAGTCCTTAGTTTGGGTATAGTCTAGGTTAAAATCCTTAAAGGTATGCATCATCCATAAGAGTTGAGCTACACATTCCCCTAATGTAACATACTCTACTTCAGTTGTAGATAAGACAACACAATGTTGTTTTCTACTGCACCAACTAACAAGGCTCATACCCAGTAATTGATAGCTTCCACTTGTACTTTTTCTATCAAGTTTATAGCCAACATAGTCTGAGTCAGAAAATCCTAATAATTCAAAACTGGAAGTCCTAGGGTACCAAATACCTACATTTAGGGTGCCATTTATATATTTAAGGATTCTTTTAACTGTTGTTAAGTGGGATTCCTTAACACAGGTTTAGTATCTGGCACAAATACCTACTACAATGAGGATATCAAGTCTACTAGTGGTTAGGTAAAGTAAGCTCCCTATAGCACTTCTATAATACTTTAAGTCAATTGGCTTACCTTCAGGGTCATTATCTATTTTAGCATTTGTGGCCATAGGGGTACCTAGGTCTTTTGAATTTTCCATTTTAAATTTTTTAACCAATTCTTTTTCGTATTTTGATTGGTGAACATAATTTTCATCCCTAGTTTATTTAATTTGGAATCTTAAAAAGAAAGTCAGTTCATCTACTAAACTCAATTCAAATTCACTTTCCCTGATTCTAATGAATTCTTTTAAGAAATTAGTATTAGTTGTTCCAAAGATTATATCATCTACATTGATTTGAGTTATAAAGATGTCTTTTTCTAAGGTCTTAACAAATAAGGTTGAGTTAATTTGGCCTTGGTTAAAACCCTTAGAAAATAGGTATGTTGATAGTCTTTCATACCACGCCCTAGGTGCTTGTTTTAAACCATAAAGAGCTTTCCTAAGTTTGAATACATGGTTAGGGTAGTCTAAGTCTTCAAAACCTGGAGGTTGTCCTACATATACTTCCTCTTTTATAAATTCATTTAGGAAGACAGACTTAACATCCATTTGATATAGTTTGAATCCTCTATGGCCTGTAAAGTCTAGCAACATTCTAATTGACTTAAGTCTAGCTACAGGGGCATAAGTTTCATCATAGTCTAATCCCTCAACTTAACTAAAACCTTTAGCCACTAGGCTGGCTTGTTTCTCATTATTTCACCTTGGTAGTTCAACTTGTTCCTAAATACCCACTTAGTATCTATAATCGACTTACCTTCAGGTTAAGGCACTAAGTCCCAGACTTGGTTTCTATTAAATTGGCCTAGTTCCTCTTGCATAGCAATAATCCAGTCTGGGTCAAGTAAGACCTCTTCTATGGTCTTAGGTTCAATCTTTGAAATCAGTGCAATCTGACTAAGGTTTCTATAGGAGAACCTTATTCTGAACCCTAAGGTTGGATCACCCATATGGTCAGTTGGGTGATTTAGTTTGGGTTTCTTAGGTTTCCTAGAACATGGTTCAACCTCAGGTCCGATTGGTAAATTTTGGATTGATTCAGAGATCGATTCAGTAGGTAATGATAAATCTAGTTCAGGAATCGGTTCGGTAGGTAAGTCTATGATTAGTTTAGAAATTGATTCAATTGGTGAGTCAGTAATTTGGTCTGGTCTAGACTCATCATCTTTGGGATTAACTAAGTTGGGTTGATTTGAGTTAGATGAATTAGTTGAGTTAAATTGGTTTTCTTCATCAAATATTAAGTTCGTAGTATCTTCAATCTTAAGAGTTTGTTTGTTATAGACTTTGTAGGCCCTCCTTGTGGTTGAGTACTGATAACTAGCATTTTATGTCATTTTATTTGCTTATTTATTTAGCATTTTCTATCCTCTCGTACGTTTTAAATCATGTTTATATCATATTTTACGATTAGGATCTATTTTTGGAGCTTATTATAATTTCCTCTAATTTTGGTATTATTTCATGATTTTTGTAGGGAATTGAAGATTGACCTTGGACCAAGGCTTGGATCTAAGAAATTAGACCTATGGTCTAATTTGAAGGCTGTTGGGCTTGGTTGAATGGGTTGGACTAAACCCAGGCTGAACCGAACTGCTGGGGAGTTGGTCTGAACCCATGGCTTGGCTGAACCCAGGTCTGAACTGAGATGTGGGCTGAGGCTGAACCGAACAGTTGGGTTGAACACAAGCTGCTGAGTTAAAGGATTGAGATGGATCGGAAATAAGGCTGGTCCGAACTAGCCTTGGCTGAGCACAAGGTTTGGCTGAACCCGAACTTGGGTCGATCCCAAGTGCTGGGCCTCCCTCACAAAACCCTCACGCGCAGGGAACGGCGGGATCATCTCATCACACACACTCGACACTTCCTTCCCCCTTTCTTCCCCCGATCGCCCGCTCCACCTCCACCCTCACGGCCGGCGGTCCACTGCTTCCACCACCGTCGGCCGGTCCATTTCCTCTCCACCTCTTCCATTTTTTTTGCCATCGGACAAGAGCTAGAGCCCTCTGGCGAACCCTAGATCTGGACTTCTTCCCTCCACCTTCCATCTCTTCTTCTGAAGGATCGCCCAAGGAGGATCGGACAAGGGAAAACGTAGGCGAGGTTCTTCTCAAGCCAGGGCTCGGAACTCTTCTCCATCTCTTCCAATTTAGGCAACCACTTTCCCTTCACAATAGAATCGGCAGAAGCTCCATTCATTGGTTGATTTCTCTGTGCTAGGTTGTTTGATGTATTTGAATTGTTATGTGTTGATCGTGGATTGTCTATTGTGGTTGTTGAATGCTTGTATTGATGCTTGATTCCCCATGTTTGGATTGCACGTACTGTGATTGAATTCTTTCATGCCTACCATATGTTCGATGAATTGTTTCTTCCATTAGTTAGGTTTTAATTGTTGCATTTGAGTTCGTTAAATTCTTGCACTGTTTTGTTAATTGAATGTTTCATGTTTTCCTTACGTTCTTGTACTTAATTTGGATGCAATAGGTTAGGTTAGATTAGATTAGATTTCTTTAATGCTGTAGATTTTGCTCTATGTTTAGTTCCGTTGATGCTTTATTTCAAGTTGCCCTTTTGTTTTCTGCAATCGTAGTTAGGTTAGATGAGATCTCCTTTACTCGCATTGTCTTTCATTAATTAGGATTATATTTCATACTTGCGTTGCTGTTTCATTTCGTAGTCCTAGTTTTCAAATCCAAACCCCCAGTTTAATATCCAAAAACCCCAAAAACAACAACTTGAAATCCTAGGATTATTAACCTATCATTACATTCCTTGAGAGACGACTCGAGTTACTCTATACTACATTAGTTTAGAGGAGTTCGACATTTTAATTGTATTTGAAACCTTAACGCGACTAAAACACGGTTATCAAATTTGGCACCGTTGCCGGGGTGTGTATTGGTGTTTGATAATTTTAGGATTTGATTCTATTCTTATTTGCTTTATCCTTTTGTATATGGGTGCTGCCATTTTGTTTGTTTTGTGACAAGACTGCAGGTTCAAAATGTCTTCAAATGAACAGTTAGAGATCAAATTTTTGATGGAGTTAAAATGTATGTTTAAGCACGCTTATCCATCTACTTACCAGCAGCCGTGTCAACAATTTCAGCAGCAGAACCAGGATTTTCAGCAGTACTATTCAGATTTTCAACAACCAGATTATGAATTTCAGCAAGGGAAGCCACAACAACAGTTTCAGCAGAGTTTCTAAGATTTCTAACAACCATTCAATTCTGATCAGCAAGGATGGTCACATTCACAGCAAGTTTATCAGCCACCAGTCCAGAATTTTCAACAAGATTTCCAGAATTTTCCATCTTCACAGCCCCAGAATTTTCAACCTTTCAACCAACACTTTCAGCAAGCAGATCAGCAATTCCAGAGTCACATTCTTCAGCAACCTCCACCAAGGTATGAGGATACACAAAGTCAATTTACTGAGCCATATCCAACATATCAGAACCTCCAGACATTCCAGGATGATTCTATGCCTTCATGGTTACATCCGGTTCAGCAACAAGAATCGGAGTTTCCACTCACTTTGGAGCCACTTCTCACTCAATTGCAACAACATCAAGAGAAGAGTTTTCAGTAGTTGATCACTCATATTAGCACTCAGATTAGCACTCAGATTGGCACTCAGATTAGTGCTCAGCTTCAGCAGCAATTTGAGAAAGATTTTCAGCAATTTAACTCTCCATTTCAACTGCATCAGGGAGATTCAGAGGAGGTATTAGCTACAGAGACAGCTGAGTTGGAGGTTGCATCTGATCCATTTCCAGTTACAGATGATTCTATAGGTGTAGGGGATTGCACTAAGCCCCAGGGACCACCTATATTGAATGAGATGCCTTTAGAGGATAGGTTTAAGAGTGTAGGGGATTGCACTGAGCCCCAGGGACCACTCATACCTACTGGGCAGTCATTATCTATAGAGGCAGTGGAGGAGATTGATAGGAAAGCTTGTGACAGTCTTGAATTTGATTCCGAAGCTCTACGGGACCCTTCTAGTTTTTTATTTTGCGATCCTTCTAGTCTTTTATTTTGTGATGACATAGTTGATGTTGGTCCTAATTTTTCTAATATGGTTGTTGCAGATATTGTTAATGAAGCATGCGTTGCAGATGATTCTACAGGTGTAGGGGATTGCATAGAGCCCCAGGGACCACCACCATTGAGTGACATATCAGAAGATTCAGAGGATAAGTATGGAAGTGTAGGGACTTGCATGGTGGAAGCAAGAACCCAAGAATCACCTTCCGTAGTTGAATGCCCACCAGAACCTGAGATGGAAGTGGAGCTTGTACATGACCAGGAGGAGGCTATAGTTGCATCTACTCTTTAGAACCTCCAGGTATTCTTCAGCATGATCAGGTAAGTATTTCTCCTCATTGTTTAGAAAAATTCATTGAGGTACCTATTATTGGTCGTGATACATCTCTTGATTCATCTTGTATTGAGCCTGATTGTGATAAACTCATGGATGTACCCAGTGTTGACTCTGTTGGCTGTGGTGAATATTTTGATACATTTATTGGTTGTGATGCATGTCTTGATACATCTTGTATATAAACTAATTGTGAAAAACCTATAGAGGTACCTCAGGTTGATTTCATTGTCTATGATGTAATTTTTGATAAATCATATGTAGAGAATGTTTGTGATAAATTCATTGAGGTACCAAAATTGATTTCATAGGATGTGACGCATATCTTGATTCTTTTTATGTAGAGGTGGTATATATTTCACTCTTTTCTTACCCTGCATGAGTGCGGGAGGTATTTTCTCTACATGGTTTTGTAGGATCCCGTAGGCTGCTAGAATGGGTACTCAAACTTAACAACCTACAACCTCCCGGAAGGACTTCTAAGGAGCATGCAGTGGGAGGGGTCGAGTTCACTTTGACTTTTAATCATTTACCCCAAGAATGGATTCTGAACCTTAATCGTCTCCGGCCACCGGAGCACACTTATGCGAAGTTGAAGTGTGGGGGAGCAGTGCATTATGATAGTGATCACGTGAGAAGTGCTCTCTCGACTACCCGAACTCCACCACCACCGGGATGGATGCTACTCCTGAACCGACTCCAGCCGCTAGGAATAAAGGGGAGTTTGTTCCTTTTCTTTCATTTTCTTATTTTTCTTTATGTTTATACTTGCATGTTTGTTTGCTTTCATACCTTGCATTCATACTTTGCTTCCTCATTCTGCATTTTGTTTCGTCTTCAATAAATCTTGTTTGATTTCGAGTTGTATCTCCTTACATGTTCCTTTATTATGCTTTTGAGAATCATAAAAGATGGTTAAGTCTGACTATCGAGTTTTGGTTTCCTTGGTATGCTTGGGGACATTAATTGCATTTAGTCGTTTGCTATGGTGATGGACTCTATCTTGTTAGATTAAGCATGACATTTTATTGTTCACCTAGTGAGGATATTGCCATGTCTATTCTTAATCCTCTTATGTGTGATAGCATTTGTGATACTTGACACTCTAGAACTTGCTTTGATTCTTTTTGAAATTACATTAGCATAAGCTTACATGAATATGATGGAGGCAAACTTTCTTGTTGATCTCTTAGTTTCCCCTCTACTTTGCTATTGTTACTACTGAGCATTTCACCTATTGCTTTCATGTTTCATTGTCTTTCCTTTATCAAATCTTTTCATTGTCATTACATTTTCACTGCCATATCTTTATTAGCTTATTCTTCCCTTGAGCATGAGAGCATGGGGTGATTGCATGATGAGTTACATTTTTATTTGCCTATTATTAGCCTCTATTATTGTGAGTTTTAGATGTTATTATGTTTTGTCCCATTGTCTGAGGTAGGATTTAAGTGTGGGGGCAAGTCAAGTGCGTATGGACGAATGCTTGTTGAAAAAAAAATAATAAAGATGAAAAAAATCTCTGTGAAAAAAAAAGAGAAGAGAGAAATAAAAAGAAAGAAAAGAAAAGATTGAAAAATGAAAGAAAAGAAAGAAAGAAAATTTTTTTTCTCAAGCATTCGGGATTTTGTTAGTGATAAACAAGAAGGAATATTTTCTCTTGATGTGTACTCTTTTGATATTATTGTTGAGAGAAATTCAAGAATTAAGTTGTTGATACATACATGCATTTTGAGAGATATTGTAAGTGGTTGTTGTGTATTGCATTAAGAATGTGCAAGGAGAATTTTGAGTGTTGGATGTTTGGGTGAGTTTTTATTTTGGCATGTTATTTGATTGTATACGTCATGTGGATTACCCCAATGCTCTCTTATTCATTGTGATCTTCTTTGTTATCTACCTTTCTTATTCTCTTGTTAGCACATGGTTTCATCATTATTTATTGAAAAGTCCTCTTGATTTGTGTGCTTATGTTATAGTAGTGGAGAAGTAGAAAATAAGCAAGCATATGGTAGTGCAATGTCATGAATGCTTTGAGAGAACTCCACTTTCATATCTGTTATTCTTGTGAGCATCAGTGCATATATCTATCTTGTGAGGTTTTTGTCATGCTTAGTTTATTCAAGTTGATGAAATTTTCATGCCTTTTGACTTATGTGAGATTTGGAACAATAAATACATTGATTCTTGAGACTTGATGATCCTATGTAACCCTCTTTTATTATTTTTAAGGTATCAATAGGGGATGTAATGTTTGGGAGATATTTTGTTTTCTTTAAGTTTTGTTCACTTGCTCGAGACGTGCAAGAATTAAGTGTGGGGGTGTGATAACTAGCATTTTATGTCATTTTATTTGCTTATTTATTTAGCATTTTCTATCCTCTCGTACGTTTTAAATCATGTTTATATCATATTTTACGATTAGGATCTATTTTTGGAGCTTATTATAATTTCCTCTAATTTTGGTATTATTTCATGATTTTTGTAGGGAATTGAAGATTGACCTTGGACCAAGGCTTGGATCCAAGAAATTGGACCTATGGTCTAATTTGAAGGCTGCTGGGCTTGGTTGAATGGGTTGGACTGAACCCAGGCTGAACTGAACTGCTGGGGAGTTGGTCTGAACCCATGGCTTGGCTGAACCTAGGTCTGAACTGAGATGTGGGCTGAGGCTGAACCGAACAGTTGGGTTGAACTGTAACGCCCCAAAATTTCCATTTTAAGTCCTTAAAGTCCTTAGAACTATTTAAAAATGTTTTAGAAATATTCTAGATATTTTTAAGAATTTTTAGAATATTTTTATAGAATTTTCCGAGTCCGTTTAGTATTTTTAAAAAAAGAAAAACTTTAAAGGGCAGCAGGGGGTTCGAACTCGCGACCACAGGAGGAGCAAGCCCTTAAGGGCGCACAAGTGACCGGCTGGGCTAGGGTATCAAGCACAACAAAAGGTGGAGAGAAATAATGTTATAGAGTAGTTACGTTTTTTTCATGAAGAGGTATTTAAACCCCGCTTAAGTCGCGTGAAACCCTTGGAGGAGAATTTTCGGCTGCGTGCGAGAAGGGGGTGAGGGAGGGGCGGCGAAAACAAAAGGGAACCTAGGTTTTCTTTCTTCCTCTCCTCTCGTAAGGGGCGCCGGCTAAGGGAATCTCAAGGGGGTCGGGGCGTTTCGCTCATCTCGACGAGAAGAACACGTAGGCGCAGACGGTTCGTAGAGATCTCAAGTTTCACCCGAGCCCTAGTCGTCTAATTTCGGTTGTAAGTCCAAGAAATCAAGGTAAGTACTGCTCACCTGCAGTAAGAGGCAGTTTTCCCCAAGTTTTTCCCCGTTAGAAAGTTAAAAAATGAAATTTCCCTTTTGTTTTTGATTTTGCATGCAATTATTATGTTGTTCTTCAGCTTAGTTTATTAGCTTGTGTAGCTAGATTACAGAGTAAGAACGTTTTATTGTAAGCAGTTTATATAATTTATCTATGTACGAGTTATCTTTATTTTTGAGAGCAGACTTTTTAGAGATGACATAGTTGAGCTCGTAAAGGTCGCTGTTAGAGTATATTAATGTGTTAATGTGTACTAATAGCTGTTCGTAAATGAGGTTGGGGTCCAAGAAAATTTATGAGAAAAGAAAAGAGAAGATGAAGATAAGAAAAGAAAAGGCCAAAGCCTTAAGAAATCCCCAAAAGTCAAGACTTAGGGATTTGGGCACACAAGGTGCTTGTGAAAATGCCAAGGTATTCAAGATAAGAAAAAGTAAGTATTTTATTTTCTAAGGCCAGTACCCGGCGTCCAAGGGCGTCGTTAAATAAATCTAGGTGTCCAATTCCAAGGTCTTGGTCCTGGTAGACCAAGGTCTGCTCTATTAGGATTGGTGGCTCGCTACCCCAACCTTTTAGGGAACACGCATACGATGGTACTTACGTCTTAAGTGGATCCAAGTGAGTATTATTTTCAAGTATATGCTTTAGCAGAATTTTCTAAAAGTTAAAGAAAGATTTAAAATTTAAGAATTGCTAAAGTTTCAAGCCAAGCCAAGAAAAAGTGAGCTAAGATGTATTAATGCTTGAGTATGCATGTTTTGAGTTATACATGTTTTAGTGTTTCTTTTAAGCATAAAAGTATCTCATGTGATTTCACATTGTTTAAAAAGCATGCTTGCACATTTCGAGATTTTGTGAGCTAGATAGTACTTGCTAAGCTTTATGCTTATTAGTTGCATTTCCTCTTGCTGCAGGTAAGGATAAAGGTAAACAATTCTAAAGGAAGGCGACAAGGCGGTGCTGAGTAACATGTGTGTGGTGGCTGACCTTGGAGAGGTCCTTGGGACGAGACAGTTTAACTTATTTGAAATGCAATGTTTAAGGTTTCCAAATTCCAAGTTATTGTGTTATGGAGTTTATTAAACATTTATGCTTTGGATAGTTTTACAGGCTCAATTTTGTAGAATGAAGATCCCATGTCATTTCAATTAGTATGCATACTTTTGTGAATGCACTAGATGAGCAAGGGCATGAGTAGTTTAGCATGTTGATACATTGAATTTTAGACTTATTCTTGAGCTTATTATTCCCTTTTGGACTAAGTCCTAATTGTGCTTAAAATTGCTTGTAAATTCGGTAGAAAAGTAAGATTTACAATCTATCTATTTGATGCATGTGCCAAGATGTTGTTAGATATGCTTAGAAAAGTTGCATTCATATTCCATAATGCTTTAGCAATATTATAGAGCCTTGTGTGATGAGTTTAAATGCATGACTATTAAAGTTAGAATATCATTTTTAGATAGATTTAAATACAAAAAAAAGGTAAGAAAGTTCCGCATCTTTAGTCGTGCATTAGAGTCAAGAAGTAGACAAGTAACGGTCCGTCTAAGGTAGAGAAGGCGGGTCGCTACATGAACACAAGCTGCTGAGTTAAAGGATTGAGCTGGATCGGAAATAAGGCTGGTCCGAACTAGCCTTGGCTGAGCACAAGGTTTGGCTGAACCGGAACTTGGGTCGAACCCAAGTGCTGGGCCTCCCTCACAAAACCCTCACGCGCAGGGAACGACGGGATCATCACATCACACACACTCGACACTTCCTTCCCCCTTTCTTCCCCCGATCGCCCGCTCCACCTCCACCCTCACGGCCGGCGGTCCACTGCTTCCACCACCGTCGGCCAGTCCATTTCCTCTCCACCTCTTCCATTTTTTTTGCCATCGGACAAGAGCTAGAGCCCTCTGGCGAACCCTAGATCCGGACTTCTTCCCTCCACCTTCCATCTCTTCTTCTCAAGGATCGCCCAAGGAGGATCGGACAAGGGAAAACGTAGGCGAGGTTCTTCTCAAGCCAGGGCTCGGAACTCTTCTCCATCTCTTCCAATTTAGGCAGCCACTTTCCCTTCACAATAGAATCGGCAGAAGCTCCATTCATTGGTTGATTTCTCTGTGCTAGGTTGTTTGATGTATTTGAATTGTTATGTGTTGATCGTGGATTGTGTATTGTGGTTGTTGAATGCTTGTATTGATGCTTGATTCCCCATGTTTGGATTGCACGTACTGTGATTGAATTCTTTCATGCCTACCATATGTTCGATGAATTGTTTCTTCCATTAGTTAGGTTTTAATTGTTGCATTTGAGTTCGTTAAATTCTTGCACTGTTTTGTTAATTGAATGTTTCATGTTTTCCTTACGTTCTTGTACTTAATTTGGATGCAATAGGTTAGGTTAGATTAGATTTCATTCATGTTGTAGATTTTGCTCTATGTTTAGTTTCGTTGATGCTTTATTTCAAGTTGCCCTTTTCTTTTCTGCAATCGTAGTTAGGTTAGATGAGATCTCCTTTACTCGCATTGTCTTTCATTAATTAGGATTCGATTTCATACTTGCGTTGCTGTTTCATTTCGTAGTCTTAGTTTTCAAATCCAAACCCCCAGTTTAATATCCAAAAAACCCAAAAACAACAACTTGAAATCCTAGGATTATTAACCTATCATTACATTCCTTGAGAGACGACTCGAGTTACTCTACACTACATTAGTTTAGAGGAGTTCGACATTTTAATTGTATTTGAAACCGTAACGCGACTAAAACACGGTTATCAAGTACCCTAAATATATGCCAAGGGTAGACTTGGATTGGAATTTACCTAAGTAATCTTTTGTGTTTAAGATGTGAACTTTACAGCCAAAGACCCTTAGATAATGTATGTTAGGTGGTTTATAATAATATATTTCATAAGAGGTCTTATTGTGTCTCTTATTGATTAGGACCCTATTTTGAATATAGCAGGCAATACTAACTGCTTTTGCCCATAAATGATTGGCTAAGTTATATTCATTAAGCATGGTCCTAGCTGCTTCTTGGAGAGTTCTGTTTCGTCTTTCAACTAGGCCATTTTATTGAGGGATCCTAGGGCAGGAGAATTCATGAAAATAGCCATTTATGTTGCATAATTCAATAAATTTAAAGTTTTCGAATTCACCCCCATGATCACTACGAATTCTTTTAATTTTAGTATCTTTTTGATTTTCAAGGATGTTAGGTAAAATTTTAAAGGATTCAAGACATTGATCTTTGGTTTTTAGAAATTGGACCAAAGTGAATTTAGAATAACCATCAATTATAACTAAGCAGTACCGATTTTCTCTTAGTGACTTGACGCCGTGAGAATCAAATAGGTCCAGGTGTAAGAGTTCAAGTATAGATTGGGTTAGATCAAGCTGGGTAAGTTTATGGGTGGACTTGGTCAATTTACCTTATTGGCATGGGCCACAAATTGAATTTTCAAGATTCCTAATTTTGGGTCCTTAACTAGTCCTTTTTGGCTGAGTTTGGAGATTAGCTTTAGATTAACATGTCCTAATCTCCTATGTCATAACTTAGTTTTTTCTACTTGAGTTAAATAACACTTAAGTGTGGTAGGTAGATTTATTTCACAGATGTTGTTCTTCCTAACTCCTTTTAGGGGAATCTCTAAGTCTCGTAGGTTCCTAATCAAGCAGTCTTGGTTGGTAAAGGTTGTTGAGTCAATCGACCCAAGAATGATTGGGAAGATCATGATTTTGATGCGTGTGTCAATAAGTTTAAGGTTAGGGTGTTATGTTGTATTTGATATGTGTGATTGAGTTTGCAGGACTTGGAGAATCACACATAGAGAATATATCTGAGGAACGAGAGCCGAGGGAGGTGGACTCCAAGGGCAAGCCGGGAAGTGGACTTCAAGGGCACACATGAAGGGTGGCATGGAGGCAAGCCAAGGGAAAACTTGTGTGCGCATCCGAGGGACGATAGCCAGAGGAAGAAGACTTCAAGGGGTAAGCCAAGGGAGCATACCTGAAGGCATATGTGAAGGAGCGCGTTTGGAGAGGTTGTAAGTGAGTTGAGAGGCAGGGCAGTCGATTGCCAAAACTCACAGAGAGTTTACAGCTTCGCACCAGTCGACTGCCATGGGGGCAGTCGATTGGTAACCCCCTAAAAATTAGTCGTTACCTGGCATTTATTGCTAGGTCAGTCGACTGCCCCAGGGGCAGTCGACTGTTGCGGGTCTGGACAGCTTGCGAAGTTGTCCTGTCCTCTTATAAATAGAGGACTTTTCCGCACGTGAACGGTACGATTTTTCACTGTAACGAAGTGCTGTTCGTGCGACTAGTCTTTCGATCTTCCTCTCGCTCTTCATCGTATTCTGTAAAGAGGAAGAAAATGCTTGTAAAGGTTTCTCCACCTTTGAAGGAGACTTTTCATAGTGGAGGTGGAGTACTCGCGTGGATCCTTGGATTAGTCACCCGTTTGGGTGGATACCAAGTAGATTCCTATGTTAGCATTGCCACTACAAAAAAAAAGGTACTTTGCGGCGGTTTTAGTTGAGATTTACGGCGGTTTTGAAACGACAGTAAATGTTTTACCAGCAGTTTACAAAACCGCCGTCGATAACGGCGTCCTTAAACAATTTAGTGGCGGTTTAACTGAACTGCTGGAATAACCACCGCCATAATACGTTTTCCGACGGTTCTATTGGCGGTTATTTTGCGGCAGTTCCGTAGCGGCGGTTTTAACCGCCGATTAAACTATCACTCGATTTAGGTTGATGAATTTTTTGCGACAGTTTTTGTAATATTAAAACCACCGCCAAATTAATAGTTGTTTCCAAATTACCTGATTTAGTGGCGGTTTGAACCGCCACAAAAACCACTAGAAAAGGGTCAAACCTGCCGGTAAATGATTTACCGGTGGTTTTGAAACCACCACAAATCAAATTACCGGCTGTTTTGAAACTGCTGCAACACCACCGTAAATAATTACTGGCGATTTTGAAACCGCCGCAAATGGTAAATTCAACAGAAAATATTTATTTGATTTTTCTTTTTAATATTTTATTTGAAGGACAAACAAGTTAAACACTTGTGTAATCTTAAAGGAAAATTTTCATAGCTAGTAGTTAAATACATTCAAATGAATGTCTACAAAAGTAAATGCTCAAAAAATAATGTACTAACAACAAAAAATGTTTGAAGTGAAATTTAAACCAAAATGGGGGTACACCACTCAACAAAAATATATCACATAGCAGCAGCAGTTCAAACTTCAGCTTCTAGTCTGTAATGCTTGCAAAGTACTTGAGGAGTAGCATAGTATTGGCTTCCAACCACATCAGTAAAAATTTGACCTGAATGAATAATGAAAGCCAAGTTATATCTCTTCAAAATTAATCAGCAAGGAAATGATAATGCATAAAAACTAGTTCGTGGGAGAGGTATGGAAACTGATCAGTTGTATGAAAACAAACTGGAAGACTGAAAGAATTTGTATGGTTCTTTGTAGGGAATGAGAGGTATGTAACTTATTATTCACTAATACTTTCCAATAAGCATAATACCATAACATGAATGCTGAGAAACAACATTTCCACCATATTTAAGCATCTCTAAGTGTTGTTTCAACTAAAGCCTATTTTTAGCAGCTCCAAATTCTTACTTGGATGAGATTGAGTGAGCTTGATTCTCCTCAAATATTATTAGAATGTTGCTACAGAAATAAGAATGTTACAACTTCAAATTTGAACACAATTGCACTAAATTACAAAACGCATACAATGCCTCAATCGCACAAATGAAAGGGACAAAAGGTGCAATGAGATAATGTGGCTGCATCTCAAGACACTAGAAAGAAAAATAAGAGTAGATGATATATGAATTTTCATCTTAACCATCTATTCAAGTGCATGCAGTTGAGAGTCCTAGCAACCATTCTAGCAAGTGACAGAACCAAACTCTATGCTCACAAATCTTAAAGATAATATTTTATGCTATTTTGATCTGTAGTTGCTAAGCATATCGACACAGCCTAACCATATGAAGAACCTAACAATAGACAAAAGTGAATTTATTTTAGCAGAATGATAAAAATGTTTCTAGCAAAATAATAGAGACACAACCTTCCATATGCCTTCCATATGTTTCTAGCAAAATGTTTTTAACAAAATATCGACACGACCTTCCATATGCCAACGCATCCCATTAATTACACCCAACCCAATGTTTCATTTTCAAGCGACATACAAAAATGATAGAGAACTCATTAAAGAGTATGAAGGTTTACAAAACTACACAATATAAAAGCCCAAAAAATGAGTCGATGTTCAGAATTAAACTCAAAACAGAATATAAAAGCATTTATACCATTGTCAACGTCGGTTGGACATCAAGCATCAAGCATTCATTAACTTGAACTTCGGTTGGAACGATCATCACAGTGTTGAGCATCATGACTAGCTGAGGAAGATGGTCTTACACCCACTGAGATTGGTGCACTCCCTTCATCTGGGGCCTAAAATTATAAATAGAAGATACAATTGTCAACTGAAGCTATGGATACACAAGAGCAATTAAATACTTTAATATTAAATACAATTAATAACTGAAGCTATGGATTAAAAGTGCATCCTTGCATTACATACGTACCATCACAGCTGAAGATATAGATTAAAAGTGATTCCTTGCATTAACAACTGAAGCTATTTAATACTTTAACATTAAATACAATTAACAGCTAACTAATTTTAAAAGTGCTAACATACATACCATCACATTAATCAAAGCAGCCAATTATGGTGGCAAATTGCTTCCTTGCATTTGCAGCATATATTTAACAGCTCCCTCTATTGCTTGTCTTTTAGATCTTTCTGCTTCAATCATTGATTCCAGATTCTGCACCTTTACTCGAGAAGCTTCTAATTCAGACTTCATCTCAGTCATATATGTTTGCAATCCATGATCAACAGGTGCATTTGAACATTCAGTTTGACCAAAGACTTGAGTAGGACATGGCCCATAACCCACACCTCGAACTCGGCCAGAGTGTTCCTTCCCTATAGCTTGAGAAAGTGAATCATTTTTTGAAAATCCCTTAGAGGAATCATCTTCACGCTCAATATTCATAATTTTTTCCTGCATACATAAATTTAATCAATTATTAATTAAAAATGAAGGACCATTTTTCTGAAAAAATTACGGTATGACAACTTTAATTAATACAAAACATACACCAATGACTTGAGCATTGTCATGAATATAAGAACCATCCTTTTTCTTATGCAACATAACCCATAACTCCCCTCTACTAATGTTGCTTCCACGTTGTCGTTCCTATATGTCATTATTGATATATAGTCAATAATTAAACAAAACAAAATGAACCAATACGTCAATTAAAGGGTATATCACCTCTTCATATTTTCTCCTTGCTATTGTTTTTGAACCACCTGTGTGGGTGTATAATTGTTTCATTCGATTTTCAGCATTTTTCTTGCACATGTCCTATTATATTGCATAATCAAAAATAGAGAAAAAATACCTTAGATCCAAACACTAAGAGAAGCTCAAATACTAAGGGAAGCTCAATACCTGGGTTTTCTCACTCAAGCGGTACTCAATGAACCATATCCAATGGTTTTCATCAATTCCAGGAGGTCGCTTTGCAACATTTTCTTCCATGCTCAAAGTACTATTATAGAATTCATGAAACAAGCTATACCCGGTGTCTTTCCATACTTTCCCAATACGTTTCATGATATCATTCTTTAATCTATTATCCACTATAGAAAATTTCTTCTGCATATGAAATCAAAGACATTAGTACCAAAATCACAAAGATTACAAAAAATATGGACAAATAAATTGGTTTACCTGTATGATGCTATTATACACCGTGTCCTTATATGATTTAGGAACCTTACGTCAAGAGATATAACAAATGGGAAATTTATTAAAATCACTTCCTAAAACTCCCAAGAAGCCACCCAATAGACCACCTGCATCACCTATGGCTTGCCCAAGCTCATTGCATGGAACTATAATTTTTCTACCCTCAGGAATTGACCAAACATCTTGCACCATATATCGTGCCTCTTTAGTTATGCCATCCAACTCATCTAAAATAAATAAAATCTGTTACTTCTTAACATTATAAAATAAATATGAAAAATATGAAAAAACATGGTTCAAGAAGTTAAAGTTACTTCCTAACATTACAAAATAAATCTGTTACTTCCTAACATTACAAAATAAATATCAAAAACTAATATAACTAATAATTTTATATTAACATGAAGAAAGAAATTGATTATAAATGAAGAAAGAAATATGTTACTACTTAAGATTTCAAAATTGATTATAATTAAATGTGAAAAAATGAGGAAAGAAATTTGTTACCAATAACATTAACAACCCAATAACTTTTCTTCCTACTACCACTAGAAGTAGTGTCACCACATTCGTCAAACGAACCAACATCTTCATCCTCTGGATTAGCCTCTTGATCATGTAAATGGTGGGATGGAATAGAACTAGATACCCCATGAGTAGATGACACTGAATTTGCTCCAATCTGAGTTGGTGCACTCAAATGAGCTCTGCTATCAATTTGTGGCCTTGAATGAACACCCATAGTAGAATCTCGGATTGAGCGACCATCACTATGAGCCGGTGGAACTAAATGAGTGTCAACTCGTTCTTGAGATGGAATAGGGCCGGCATTAGTATGAGTTTCTGGCATAGTTGCAGTTGATTTCTCTATAACCGATGGTGCAACTTTAAAGCGTTTATTCCTAGGCATGGCTGCAATTTTGAGGGAAAAATTACAATTTTAGGAAATGTCAAACAAGGAAATGACAAACAGCAAGGAAATGAATAATAGGAGTACTAAGAGCATAGTATGAAATAGTTGTGAAATTATACCTGCTGTATAAAATGAAATAGTACCTGCTGCAATTTTGTACCTACTATATAAAATGAAATAGTGTATGTGGTTATTGATATTTATTACTGTGATTCTCTTATTGCAGGAACCAGAAATAGAAATCTGTGCAAGCATGCTTGATTCACTGAATGAGTGCATGCAGGTACGTCCTTGTAGCAAGGACTTTATTATCATTTATTCTATGGGCAAGGAACAGTAGTCTCCTTGTAATATCATATCAGGATTTACTACTACGTTTAGAAGACATTCAGGAACACTAAATACAAACCTTTATAAGCCCTGCCTTGCTTTTAGTCTTGAATACAAACAAATGGGGACAATCATAAACTTCAATGTGGCAAACCAATATTTCACAATGAATTCCAGTAGAAGGGGCATCATAAAATTACTTTAATAAGCCCTGTTTTGCTTTTATTAGATGGCATCTCTTTAATAGGACAAACACCTAAAAAGGAAAAAACTAGTATTTTTTCCACATTCAGATGAATAAAATCTGTGTTTTGTTGCCATTTATAAGTATTGTTATTTATAACCATGAACATTCTGTTAGTAATATGAAAGAAGTGTCCTAAGGCAATCGCCTTATGATTGTAAACATTTATTTTAATAAATGAATATTCACTATTTGAGTTTACATGTCTGTGTATTTGATTGGGATCTTAAACTCATTTACTAAATGTCCACAATACAATTCACAGCATGAGAGAATTTGTGATGAATTCACAACTAGTGATTATCTCTACATGTGCAATTGTGAAGTATTGAAATTGTCCCTAGTCGATGAATTGATAAATAAGGACACTATCAATTCTGTTGAGACTAGCATGGGTTATTCTCTAATCAGATGATTCTCACTGGCTGGTGACATTGGGATGTCCGGAGATAAACATGAATGCTAGTTAAGGGAACTAGTTCATTGGAGTGACTGGCTGTAAAACTTCACATGGTAGTCTACATATAGACATGTCAGTGAAGTTCTTACTGCAGCTTAAGTGCGATGTTCCTTTGACTTGCGGTGTTCAAGTCATCTTGGTCATGGAGACTTATACTTTAACATCTTAAGCAAGCATCTCCAAGGAGGTGTGGACCCAGGATGGTTGGGTATAAGCCGAAGTGCCCGAAGATGTTTGAACTGCCTACAAAGGATTCACCACTCCTTGCGAGGGGATGTATACCCAAGGCCAATTGTTGGATTGTTACTCAAAGCCTCTGGCCAGAGCATGACATGTTTAGAGTATGAGATAGCTGCTGAAGGGTTTCAGAATTATTTTTGAGGTCAACCGTTGATCTTTCGATTAATTGGGGATCATGATGTACTACTAGGTGCCACTCATGATCGTTCTATAATTGGTTAATTATAGACGGCCAACATAAATCGAAAGCCTCTTTAGTCACACGCACAACGAGTAATCTGAGGGATTTAAAATGAGTTGAAAATTAGATTTTCCGATCAAGAGAGATAAGTCGAATCTGAATTTTCAGAGACGCAACGAAAGCATAAAATGGCTAAGTCATTTGAAGGCTTATTGGATGAATTAAATGGGTTTAATTTGTAAGGTGACGACTTGGATTTGGCCGGCCAAAGAGGGTCCCCACTCTCTTTGGTTTGGCCGGCCACAATAAGAGGGAGAACCAAATTGTTTGGTTCAAATTATAAAATAAATCGCGCGTGGTTTGTTTTATAAAATTATGGATAAAGAAATTTATATAAAGAGATTTATTTTCATGGAAATTAAAATAAACCTTGGATTGATTTATTTTATTTTATAAAATCAATAATGGATTGATTTACCATGATAAAGAAATTTATAGAAATTTATTCTTTTTATGAAAATTAAAATGAACTATGGATTGGTTTATTTTATTTTATAAAATCAATTATGAATTGATTTTTCCATGATAAGAAAAATTTATAAGATAAATTTCTTATAAAATTTATTCCATAATAAAAAGGGAGAGACATGGTTGTTTTTATTATAAATTAAGTTATAATAAAACTTGGCATAACGGAATAATTCATAAGAAATTTATAAGATAATTTTCTTGTAAAATTTATTCCATAATAAAAGGGGAGACATTGTTGTTTTTATTATAAATTAAGTTATAATAAAAACTTGGCATAACGGAATAATTCATAGAAAAATTTATAAGATAAATTTCTTATGAAAAAATTTATTCCGTTAAAAAGGAGACTTGGCGATAAAGAGGCTACTATATAAAGGTGCAAAGGCAAGGCTTGGAAATACATTCAAGAGATCAAGGATTCTTGCCTAGCCTCTCTTCCTCTCCTTCTCTCCCTCTCCCTCCTCTAGTGGGCGCCGGCCCTAGAGGGTTCTCCTAGGGTTGCCGTGAGCCACCTCCACCAAGAAGGTGCCGAAGAAGAAGAAGAAGCGGCTCGCAACTCCTTCCTTCCTCCCGGAATCTTGATTCCGCTTTTCGTTTGGTGGTTAGTTTTCCATCTCTCTCTCTTGATATTATAGTCGTGCCTTTGGAGAATCTAGTAGTTCTTGTCGGCACGAAACTCGTGGCTTTGCGAAGTCATCCCGAAGAGAACTCGGCGTGGACGCGAATAGAGGCGGAGCTTCCGAGGGACGCTACGGTTGGATCTCGTCCCTTTCTACGAGTTACGCGAGGTATTAAGTAAATTAGTTTACTTTCTGCAAAATTTTAAATGTATGATCATGTCTCCACAACATAAGGTTGCATGCTAGATACGTGGTTAAAATAATTTGAGAAATTATTTATGCTAAATCTTCCGCTGCACGTAATTAAATTTTAAAATTACGAACCCGTATCCATGTCAACATGCACCCGGTCCCAACACATTCCACATAACATGAATTGTAGAGTCTTTTGTTTTTTCCAAACTCATTAGTCAACTTGTAGTATTATAACTAGCAGCATCATTACTCATTAGTTCAACTTACTTATGTTTATAAGGAAAATAACAGCTGAAAGGGCATCTTTTATTTTTCTGATTGGTTTTCTACTATATATATATTCTTTTTATAATTCCTAATTTATTAGAGAGGCACTTGTTAATTGTATTTACTTGGATTTGGGTTATTGTCAATATGCTATTTAGTAAAGGATGTAGGATTGTGATGTCTCTTCTTGTCATTTTCAACGTTCAAAGTCATGATGTCATCCTTGGCAAAGGTTGGTAAGACAAAATACAAAAGCCTCATTTTGGGATGAACTTTAGAAACTTCCACAAAATACAAAATAACCATCTTCTCCAGATTTCTGAAACTCATAAAGTCAGTTTCTTTGGATGTTTGTTTCGGAATCTGATTCTGGTAATTTCCAAAAGGTCACGTCGTTTTGCAGTACCTAGATAACAACAACATCATTTGCTCTATCATTATTGCGGAGAAGGAGGCCACTCAGTATTCAGCTTCATCATTATTGTCAACAACATCATTTACAGTTCCATCTTCTATATTATCATCCCTTGTCAATTGTAAATCTCCATTGTCATCATGAAACCACCTATCCAAGTTTGATGGCGGAGAAGGAACAAGATCATAAATTGGTTCTTCTTCTTTGTCTTCTCCCATGTCATACAAGTCTCTTGGTTGTAGATGTTTTACAATACTCCATCCTTTTTCAATCTCATCATCCAGATAAAACACAAGTTGAGCGTCAGAGACAAGTATATATGGTTCATCACTTTCTCGATCTCCAACATGTATTAAACGAGAAAAATTAACACTAGTAAACCCTGAGTCATCTCTTTTGATACCTCGATCAGAAGTGGTATTAGCCCATTGACATTTGAACAATGTAACAGTGAATTGACCATTATAGTTCAATTCAATAATGTCCACTAATTTTCCATAATAAGGAACACCTCCAACTGCTACATTATTATCACGATTACTTGCGTAGCTCCTAGTGTCAAACATACGAAATATAACGACCCGGAAAATTCTCTTAATATTTTATTAAAATATTAACCATGTTTAAATAATTTTCCAAGGGACCTAGAAATATTAAGGAGAACTTTGGCCTAGAAAATTCATGTTTTCTCATTTAAATTGAGAAAACTAAGTACCAATGAGCTTTAAATGGGCTCCAAAAATAGATATTAATTAGGTAAAATTAATATAAATTAGGTAAAATTAATATAAATATAAAAGAATTTTATTTAAGAATATTGGCATAATTATGGGGGATTTTAGGGGGGATTTTCGGAATTTAGAGAATAAAAATAATAAAATAAATGAAATAAAAATAAAATAAAAATAAAGGTGCATGGGCCAAGGATTGAACCTTGGACCTCTTATACAACCATGAATGCTTTAACCAACTCACCTAGTAAGGAATTCTTATGAGTAAATGAAGTAGAGGGAGGTTAAGAAGTAGAAGGAGATGAAGGGTCATGGAGAGGCTCTTCATTTGCCTCTTTAAAGGAGCTATAAAAAGGGGGTTACTTCTCTTCACCATCAAGTGCATTTGCTCCTCTCCTCCCTCCTCATTCTAACCGAAACTCTAAGGAAGAGTTCTCCCTTGGAAAAGCTTCCACCAAGGCTCCATCACCCAAGATCTAAAGTTCTTACAAGCATCCAAGGACTAGGTGTGGTCAAGAGACATCAAGTCTTCTTCCTTCTCTCCATCCAAGGTCAAAAATTTAGAAACCCCAAGGTAAGACTCCCTCACCTGTGGTATAATAGTTATCTATGATTTCCATGATTTTTAGTATGATATATGGGTTAGTTTTTGGATGTGATGTTGAAAGGAAAGAAAAACCAAGGTCCTTAAGTTTATGGATTTCGGACAGCATGATTTAAATGTCTATAAATATGTTAAAAATCATGATAATGTTATTTTTTGTTCCCTTATTATGTGTAGAGGTTAAGTATAATTTTTGGTAATTTTTGGAGTACCCTAGGACACTCTAGGGATTCGGCCAACATGGAAGGGACAAAACCAAGGTCCCTATGTTTATAGGTTTCGGCCACCATGATTTAAATGTCTATAAATATGTTAAAAATCATGATAATGTTATTTTATGTTCCCTTATGATGTTTACACGTTAAGTATAATTTTTGGGAATTTGTGGAGTGCCCTAAGACACCTTAAGGTTTCGGACAGCATGAAAGGAACCAAACTAAGAACCCTAAGTTTAAGGGTTTCGTCCACCATGATTTATAGGTCTATAAATATGATAAAAATCTGTATAATGCTATTTAATGTTTCCTGATGATTTTTATAGGTTAATTATATTTTTTGGGAATTTTTGGAGTACCCTAAGACTCCTTAAGGTTTCGGACAACATGAAAGGAACCAAACTAAGAACCCTAAGTTTAAGGGTTTCGGCCACCATGATTTATAGGTCTATAAATATGCTAAAAATCTTTATAATTCTATTTAATGTTCCCTGATGATGTTTAGAGGTTAAGTATAATTTTTGGGAATTATTGGAGTACCCTAAGACACCTTAAGGTTTCGGCCAACATGAAAGAAGCAAAACCAAGACCCCTAGGATTGAGGGTTTCGGCCACCATGATTTTAAAGACTATAATCATGAAAAAAATCTTTATAATGTTATTTAATGTTCCCTTATGATTTTTAGAGGTTAAGTATAATTTCTGGGAATTTTTGGAGTACCCTAGGACACCCTAGGGTTTCGGCCAACATGAGAGAAACAAATCAACACCCTAGAGACCCTATGGGTTTCGGCCACCATGGTTTAGGGTTCAAAAATGATGCTAAAAATCTTGATAATATTGTATAATGTTCTCTTATGAGGTTTAGGAATTAAATATAATTTTTAGGAATTTTTGGGGCACCCTAGGATAACCTACGGTTTCGGCCAACAACAAGACCTCATGGGTGGAGTTGGGTCTAAAACCCCAAGCATGTGTTTGATGTATTAACATGATATAAGAGAGATGGAGGGTGTTTATGTGAATGTTTCACATAGATTTGAGACCCTATAGGTTTCGGCCAAGTACCCTAATAGGGTGGGAAGTTAGGACTTATTTCAACTAAGGGCCCCAATGGCCCTATGGTAAGGTATGGTTGATGTTTAAGCAATTGATTTGGGGTTTTAATGGAATTTTTCCATACCCCCATGGCCTTGAAGTTTCGGTCGTGAGCAAGTTTAGGGTTAAAGGATTAGGGTTGGGCTTAAGTAGGGAACCAAAGGGGTTCCTGTGGCCTAGTATATGTGTATGAGTTACCAAGATTTATGTTTAAGTAAGATGGAAGAAGTTCTATGTTAACCAAACCTTTAGTTTGTATGTCATGAATTATAGGATAAGTCATAGATGTTTAGACATGCACCATGATTTGTGAATAATATGTAAGTATGCCATGTCTTATGAATGATGAATGATATGTCATGTTTATGAATGATATGCCATGTTTATGAATGTTTATGAATGATATGCCATGTTTATGAATGATATGCCATGTTTATGAAGGATATGCCATGTTTTATGAATAAGATGTAAGTATGCCATGTGTTATGAATAAGGTTAAAGTACATGCCTTTAGGGCATAATGATGATGTTAAGTATGATGAATGAATGATGATGAATGACAAGTATGATGAATGAAAAATGATGCTTATGTCTTTAAGGCATAAATATGCTAAACGGTACGGTCGATGGTTGACGGTACGACGATCGAAAGGACCGGTAAATGGGCCGGTAGACGGGCCGAGCCGTAACAAGTATGCTATGTTAAGTATGCCATGAATGTCTCATGAATGATGAAGCATGTAAAGTATTTTATTTTATGAATGGGCTTGTACCGGACCGAAGTATGGGTCCAAGGGATGGGCACCTTAAGAACACCCCGGTTCTGGACTACCGACTATGCTGTCCACGGTTCTGGCACTACCGAAGCTGTGCAACAGGGATGGGCACCTTAAGAACGCCTCGGTTCGGGGACTACCGACTATGCTGTCCTTACCCTAGTAGGTCGAGGCTAGCTACCTCGTATTTACTTAGGGATGCGCGCTTATGATGTATGTATGTGGTACAAGCCAGGGCCCCAATGATATGATGAATATGTTTAAGCATTTAAAAGTATGTTTTTAAAGATTAAGCATCCTTATATATATATATATATGCATTTGCCACATGCATCCATCCATGTTATGCATTATGTTATGAAAAGTATGTTTATGAAAGGTATGTTATGAAGGTATGGTTATGCCATGATTTATTTATGTTTATGCCATGATGTAATTATGTTTATGCCATGATTTATTTATGTTTATGCCATGATGTAATTATGTTTATGCCATGATATATTTATGTTTATTCCATGATGTAATTATGTTTATGCCATGATTTATTTATGTTTATGCCATGATGTAATTATGTTTATGCCATGATTTATTTATGTTTATGCCATGATTTATTTATGTTTATGCCATGATGTAATTATGTTTATGCCATGATTCATTTATGTTTATGTCATGATTCATTTATGTTTATGCCATGATTTAATTATGTTATGCTAAGTTAGAATGCCATGATTTTATTTATGTTTATGCTAAGTTAGAATGCTATGATATTTTGCTAGTTTAGGATACCATGATTTAATTATGTTTATGTTAAGTGAAATTGCCATGATTTTATTTATATTCATGCTAGTTAGGGTGCCATGATTTAATTATGTTTATGCTAAGTTAGAATGCCATGATCTTATTTATGCCCATGTTAATTTTGAAGCCATGATTTAAGTAGGTTTGTGCTAAGATAGAATGCCATGATTTTATTTAGGTTCATGCTAAGAATGGTTGTGAGGTTATGTTTATTATGTTATGTCTATGCCAAGTATTATGTCATGCTATGAATGTTTACGATGTTGATGTCTATGTCAAGTATTATGCTATGCCATGAATGTCTTATGGTTATGTTTATGTCATGCTATGAATGTGATGAAGCTATGGCTATGTCATGATGAAAGTATGCTATGTGATGATAAGGCTTATGTTCTAAGTAAAGCACTAAGTATGCTAATGTTTCATATGCTCATGATAATTGATGAATGGTTTTAGTGAGTAGGAAAGAGCCTTACTAAGCCGGTGTTCTTATAGTCTTATTTTCTTTATACCGCAGATCACGCAAGGGGACAGTAAGGAAGCAGCAGGAGGGCGTCAAAGAATGTGTGTGATAGTGACTTGGCCAAGAGACCATATGTTTGCTGGTCTTATGATAGAACTTTACCTTTACTATTAAGTACTTGAATATGACTCTATGACATGAAGCTAAAGTATGACATGATGCTAAGTATGACATGATGCTAAAATATGACATGATGCTAAGTATGATATGATGCTAAGTATAAAGTTAATACGTCAAGTTCCCATGTTATGATGTTAGGAATGGTAGTAAGTGCATGTAGGTGTAAGTTTAAAGGTTTCCGCTGCATTATGATGGCTACATGCCCTAAGTATGTATGTTAACGTAACGCCGCTTTATGAAAAAAAAAAAGCGGGCGTTACACCAAATACTCCACTATTTTGACTTTTCAACCCATGCTCTCGAGAAAGAGTTCTAAATTTAAATCCATTCACATTGTAGGCACTAAAACGTTTGGCTTGATCAAGTGGTCCAAGTGCAAGCCACCTTAATTCATCTGGATGTCTAGCACCTTCATTGGAGATCTGGCATCAAGAATTATCACACATAGTTTTAACTATTAGTTAAACCTCTAAAATTAAATAAAAAAATATAGCATAACTTCAACTCACGTGCTTCTGAAACCAGCTAGGAAATTCCTTGTGTACAACTTTATCTATCTCTGATTGCAACCGTGTCCGATGCCTTAACATCCTCTTTGTTATTGTCCTAAATTTCCTATAAGTAAGAATAAACTAATGTAAACTACTAAGACAATTGAATTGCAAAAGGTTTGTGTAAAACTTTATGTATTACTTACTCAAGAAAAGGGTCTACTGCTACACAGTTGACCAACACGTGACGATGTGCTTGCAACTTCTCTATTGGTGTTAATTTAAAATATGAGAAACCCCCAACTGATCTGCCAACTTTTGGGAACATAGTATCGCTTTCATTGTGTTCAAGACCATCAGGTTGATCATCAACACGCCTTGGTCGATTGATTCTTGACTCTGTGTCATCCAAATATCTTGAACAAAAGGTAAGAGTTTCTTCAGCCAAGTAACCTTGAACAATAGTGTTGGGACCGGGTGCATGTTGACAAGGATACAGGTTCGTAAAATTTTAAATTTTTACGTGCAGCGGAAGAATTAGCATAAAATAATTTCTCAAATTACTTTAACCACGTATCTAGCATGCAACCTTATGATGTGTTGACATGATCATAAATTAAAACTTTGCGAAAAGTAAACTAATTTACTAATTACCTCGCGTAACTCGAAGTAAGGGATGAGATCCAACCGTAGCGTCCCTTGGAAGCTTCGCCTCTATTCGCGTCCACGCCGAGTTCTCTTTGGGATGACTTCGCAAAGTCACGAGTTTTGTGCCGACGAGAACTACTAGATTCTCTAAAGGCACAACTAGAAGATCAAGAGAGAAGAAAGGAAACTAACCACCAAAGAAACATAATCTAAATTCCGAGAAGGGAGGAGATGCGATCCGCTTTTTCTTCTTCTTCGGCTCCTTCTTGGTGATGGTTGCTCACGCCAACTCCTTGAAGGCGAGGGCGGTGCGTCGGCCCTAGGGTGGTTGTGCGCCGGCCCTAGGGAGGGGATGAGGGGCGCCGACCCTAAGGGGAAGAGAGGGAGAGAATAAGAGAGAGAGAGAGGGAGCTACTAATCTCTTGATTACTCAATTGGAATTAAAGGCTTGTCTTTGGTTCCTTTATATAGTAGCATCTCCCTTGCCAAGTCTCCCTCTTAACGGAATTTTCATAACAAATTTATCCTATAAATTCTCTTATGAATTATTCCGTTTAAGCCAAGTATTATTATAACTAACTTTATAATAAAACCAAATCTATATCTCCTTTTATTATAGAATAAATTTTACAAGAAATTTATAAACTTTCTTATTATGAAAAAATCAATTCATAATTGATTTTATAAAATTAAAATAAACCATTCCATGGATTATTTTAATTTCCATAAAAGAATAAATTTCTATAAATTTATTTATATAAATTTCTTTACACAAATTTATTTATCCATAATTTATAAAACAAATCGTGCTAGATTTATTTTATTAATTAAACCAAATAAATTGGTTTCTTCCCCTTGATGTGGCCGGCCAAACCAAAGGGGTTTGGCACCCTCTTTGGCCGGCCAAACCAAGCCGAACCGATCGCGAATTAAACTCATTTAATTCACCCAATAAGCCTTCAAAAGACTTAGCCATTTTAAGTTTCCGTTGCGCCTCTGATTAACTCAGATTCGACTTATTTCTCTTGATTGGAAAATCCAATTTTCAACTCGTTTTAAATCCCTCGGATTACTCGTAGTGCGTGTGACTAAATAGGCTTTCGATTTATGTTGGCCGTCTATAATCAACTAATTATAGAATGATCATGAGTGGCACCTAGTAGTACATCATGACCCCCAATTAATCGAAAGATCAACGGTTTGACCTCAGAAGTAGTGTCTTCTGCCCCATTCCCAATAAGCCTTCAAAAGACTTAGCCATTTTAAGTTTCCTTCAGCAGCTCTAATGAATCGTGCCCCATTCCCTTCACCATCTTATACCCACTTGGTTCAGGACATAGTCTGTTTGTGTCAGTCCCCACTAGACTGACTACGTCACACCTAGCCCAAGTAGTGTCTTTCTCGTCGTTTGGATTTCTAATTACTCTCATGTATTTAAGAGACTCACACTCTAAACATGATATGCTCTGGCCAGAGGCTTTGAGTAACAATCCGACGATAGGCCTGGGTATACATCTCCTCGCAAGGAGTGGTGAATCTTTTGTAGGCTGTTCAAACATCTTCGGGCACTTCGGCTTATACCCAATCATCCTGGGTCCACACCTCCTTGGAGATGCTTGCTTAAGATGTTAAAGTATAAGTCTCCATGACCAAGATGACTTGAACACCGCAAGTCAAAGGAACATCGCACTTAAGATACAGTAAGAACTTCATTGACATATCTGTATAGATAACCATATGAAGTTTTACAGCTAGTCACTCCAATGAACTAGTTCCCTTAACTAGAATCCATGTTTATCTCCGGACATCCCAATGTCACCAGCCAGTGAGAATCAGCTGATTAGAGAATAACCCATGCTAGTCTTAATAGAATTGATAGTGTCCATTTTTATCAATTCATCGACTAGGGATACTTTCAATACTTCACAATTGCACATGTAGAGATAATCACTAGTTGTGATCCCATCACAAATTCTCTTATGCTGTGAATTATATTGCGGACATTCAGTAGATGAGTTTAAGATCCCAATCAAATACACAAACATGTATACTCAAATAGTGAATTATCATTTATTAAAATAAATGTTTACAATCATAAGGCGATTGCCTTAGGACACTTCTCTCATATCACTAACAAATAGAGCCTTCTGGTTGTGCCTTGTTACGTACATAAGACTTCAAACGACCTAAGTACCTTCACATTAAAAAGTTTATGAATTCAGCTAAAACAATGTACTACTTATTTAAAGAAAGTGAACAAATGAAATTTGCCATGTTAAGTTTACCTTTCTTTTGGATACATCCATCGATAATGCACTAGGCCTCCCTCTTTTACTTCATCAACTAGATGAACAATTAAGTGAACCATGACTGTGAAAAATGATGGAGGAAAAATCATCTCCAAATAACAAAGAGTGTGAACAATTTGATCTTAAAGCGTAACAAGATCAATGGGGTTCAACACCTTCATACATATTTGTCGAAAGAACGAATAATGATCGGCTAAAATCGCAAACACTACCCCCGACATTGCATTCCTCAAAGCAATTGGTAACAGTTGTTCTATTAGAATATGACAATCATGACTTTTCAACCCAAACAACTTACGCTGTTTCAAATCAACACACCTTGAAATGTTGCTTGAGTAACCATCTGAAACAACCACATTCTTCAAGGTGCTGCTGGCCCTAGTGCCTCTCACCCTCTCCTTTTCTCCCTCTCCCTCTTCTAGTGCTGCTGGCCCTAGTGCCCTCCCCCTTTGCCGCGAGCTTCCACCACCAAGAAGAAGCCGAAGAAGAAGAAGAAGCGAGCGCGACTCCTTTCTTCCTCCGGGAATCTTGATTCCATTCTTCGTTTGATGGTTAGTCTTTCCATCTCTCTCTTGGTATTCTTGTCGTGCCTTTGGAGAATCTAGTAGTTCTTGTCGGCACGAAACTCGTGGCTTTGCGAAGTCATCCCGAAGAAAACTCGGCGTGGATGCGAATAGAGGCGGAGCTTCCAAGGGACGCTACGGTTGGATCTCGTCCCTTTCTACGAGTTACGCGAGGTATTCAGTAAATTAGTTTACTTTCTGCAAAATTTTAAATGTATGATCATGTCTCCACAATATAAGTGTTTGTTAATAATATGAGAGAAGTGTCCTAAGGCAATCGCCTTATGATTGTAATAATTTATTTTAATAAATGAATATTCGCTATTTGAGTATACATGTCTGTGTATTTGATTGAGATCTTAAACTCATTTACTGAAGGCCCGCAATATAATTCACAGCATGAGAGAATTTGTGATGAATTCACAACTAGTGATTATCTCTACATGTGCAATTGTGAAGTATTGAAATTGTCCCTAGTCGATGAATTGATAGATACGAACACTATTAATTCTGTTGAGACTAGCATGGGTTATTCTCTAATCAGCTGATTCTCACTGGCTGGTGATATTGGGATGTCCGGAGATAAACATGAATGCTAGTTAAGGGAACTAGTTCATTGGAGTGACTAGCTATAAAACTTCATATGGTAATCTAGATATAGACATGTCAATGAAGTTCTTACTGCAGTTTAAGTGCGATGTTCCTTTGACTTGCGGTGTTCAAGTCATCTTGGTCATAAAGACTTATACTTTGGCATCTTAAGCAAGCATCTCCAAGGAGGTGTGGACCCAGGATGATTGGGTATAAGCCGAAGTGCTCGAAGATGTTTGAACAGCCTACAAAGGATTCACCACTCCTTGCGAGGAGATGTATACCCAAGGCCTATCGTCGGATTGTTACTCGAAGCCTCTGGCCAGAGCATCACATGTTCCAAGTATGAATCTCTCAGAAACATGAGAGTAACTAGAATCCGTTGGACGAGAAAGACATTTCTTGGGCTAGGTGTGACGTAGTCAGCCTAGTGGGGACTGACACGCATAGACCGTGTCCTGAACCAAGTGGGTATAAGATGGTGAAGGGAATGAGGCACGACTCATTATAGCTGCTGAAAGGTTTCAGAATTATTTCTGAGGTCAACCGTTGATCTTTCGATTAATTGGGGGTCATAATGTACTACTAGGTGCCACTCATGATCGTTCTATAATTGGTTGATTATAGACGACCAACATAAATCGAAAGCCTATTTAGTCACACGCACTACGAGTAATTCGAGGGATTTAAAACAAGTTGAAAATTGGATTTTCCGATCAAGAGAGATAAGTCGAATCTGAATTTATCAGAGACGCATCGGAAGCTTAAAATGGCTAAGTCTTTTGAAGGTTTATTGGACGAATTAAATGAGTTTAATTCGTAAGGTAACGGCTTGGATTTGGCCGGCCAAAGAGGGTCCCCACCCTCTTTGGTTTGGCCGGCCATAATAAAGGGAAACCAAATTGTTTGGTTTAAATTATAAAATAAATCGAGCGTGATTTGTTTTATAAAATTATGGATAAATAAATTTATATAAAGAAATTTATTGAAATTTATTCTTTTTTATGAAAATTAAAATGAACCATGGATTGGTTTATTATATTTTATAAAATCAATTATGAATTGATTTTTCCATGATAGGAAAAATTTATATAACAAATTTCTTGTAAAATTTTATTCCATAATAAAAGGGGAGACATGGTTGTTTTTATTATAAATTAAGTTATAATAAAAACTTGGCATAACGGAATAATTCATAGAAAAATTTATAAGATAAATTTCTTATGAAAAATTTATTCCGTTAAAAGGTGACATGGCGATAAAGAGGCTACTATATAAAGGTGCAAAGGCAAGGCTTGGAAATCAATTCAAGAGATCAAGGATTCTTGCCTTGCCTCTCTTCCTCTCCTTCTCTCCCTCTCCCTCCTCTAGTAGGCGCCGGCCCTAGAGGGCTCCCCTAGGGTTGCCGTGAGCCACCTCCACCATGAAGGTGCCGAAGAAGAAGAAGAAGAAGAAGAAGAAGCGGGTCGTGACTCCTTCCTTCCTCCCGGAATCTTGATTCCGTTTTTCATTTGGTGGTTAGTTTTCCATCTCTCTCTCTTGATATTTTAGTCGTGCCTTTGGAGAATCTAGTAGTTCTTGTCGGCACGAAACTCGTGGCTTTGCGAAGTCATCCTGAAGAGAACTCGGCGTGGACGCGAATAGAGGCGGAGCTTCCAAGGGACGCTACGGTTGGATCTCGTCCCTTTCTACGAGTTACGCGAGGTATTAAGTAAATTAGTTTACTTTCTGCAAAATTTTAAATGTATGATCATGTCTCCACAACATAAGGTTGCATGCTAGATACGTAGTTAAAATAATTTAGGAAATTATTTATGCAAAATCTTCCGCTGCACGTAATTAAATTTTAAAATTACGAACCCGTATCCATGTCAACATGCACCCGGTCCCAACAATAAGGTTGCTTGCTTGATACGTGGTTAAAATAATTTGAGAAATTATTTATGCTAAACCTTCCGCTGCACATAATTAAATTTTAAAATTACGAACCCGTATCCATGTCAACATGCACCCGGTCCCAACAAAATTGACTCCTCAAAAACAATTTATTACAAAATCTACCAACTCCTCAAAACACCGAGAATTACGCATGCCACGATGGTGTGGACGTATACGAATTCTACATTTTTGAGAGTAGGTTTTACCCATTAATTTTACTATCTTGTCGTCCTAACTTTCTGACAAGTAAAATTAATAGTTGGTCCTCTTTGACCCTACAAATAATAGCAGTGACTCCGATAGGGAGGATATCATTATTTGCATCTAAGTGTTTACCATTACACGATACTAAGGAAAATTATTTCTGATTATGTGCCTTCCGATGGGGAAGTACACACGCTCTTCAATAATTTCCTATAGTCTTTTCTGATAGGGAGGAAGGCACTCAGAGCCAACGCGCAGACTTGTTCGCATCACTTATCAGATTGTAATGGAGGCCATGGGACCCTTAGGGTCCCTCTCCCACTTAGTTATTTATGTTTGAGGTTTCTCACATCCACACATACAACAAGCACATAAATCAAAAAATAATAGAGCTATGAAAACATCTTAGATTTTTCCAACTATTATGACCTTGGTCTCCAATGCGCCTCCAGTCGTGTCGTCACCTTGTCCACTCCATCCTATACATGCGCAAGCCACCATGAAGGATTCCCCGAGCCAAGATGACTAGCTTACTTATTTACATCCATTGACCCTATACTTCACAAAGGAGTGTACATGCATCTAGATCAAAAGTAAATAAAAAGCTTGACTAAACAAGAGCCATATTTAATTACAAAAATTAAATAACTTATCTAGCCTCGTCAACCCCGAGAATTCAATTTATTTACATAAAAACACAACCAATCACATACAATGATCTCAATTGCCATAATAATTGGAATCTAGTGTCTGCAACACAAAGTTAGCATACGCACATCCAAAAATTATTCAGCAAAACAATGTACATGATAATGTGTAGAAAAATAACCGAATCATAAACACACAAAACCGGAAACACAGCTCTGATACCAATTGTTGGTATGGCTTGGCGATTTCCAAGACAACCACGGGGTCGTGTCTGAGAGACCTCTCTATGTCTACGGATTAAAAATTTTAACCCGAATAGAGACCCGCCCTCTAACGACCATCTCGTCGTCGTGTTAATTAATCCAAGTTACAACTTAGCCAAAACCAAGGTTAAGGCATTGTAACTTTGAGGATTAATTAACCACGGCAAAGATAACGATTTGGATCGCCGGTTTTTGTGTTTATCTTCGGGGTCTAGTTAATTAATTATTATCTATGATCAATAATCAAAATAATTAACTAACATGCATGAAATGACGAGACAAAGTAATATGGCACAATTAAAACATAGCATAAGGTAAATTAGAGCTCGGGAGAGTTATACCTCGCCGTTTACCTTACAATCTTCTATCATATGACCCTCCCCTCCTAGATGTCGTGTGGATGATGATCTACCAAGTCATGGAGTCAACCAAGGAATGTCGAAATCACCTTCTTCAAGCCTCTTCCTTCTTGGTAGCAAAAACCCTAATTAGGGTTTCGGCCACCTCTCCTTCTCGCCACTCCTTCTTGTAGGATCGTTTGTGTCCGCTAGAGGGGGGGGTGAATAGCGATTCTTCGGCTTGTTCTTCCTACGTTGTTAGTATGCGCAAGCGGAAACAATAATAATAAACACAAACAACAAAGAAAGCACTGC
>JAGFNQ010002380.1:0-21418 GCA_024364735.1 Boesenbergia rotunda | reverse complement strand
AATTGTCATTACCTTTTCATTTGCCTTGGATTGATCTTGTTGTTCTTGATTCCAATATCTAGGCCTAAGCCTCTTTCCGTACTTATCCCTTGGAATCTCGAACGGCTCTTCTAGCGCAATCCTAAGGTTCCACTCCATCCCGAACCACGTCTCCATCCGTGACTTCCAATACCCGAAGTCTTCATGGTCATAGGCCGGCGGAGTGTAGATGTCGTCCCCGAATATGTCTTCCATTTTCTTTTCCCTCTAGCGTGTGCTCCCTCGGCGGTTAGTCCGATCAAGAGCGGTCCTTCGCTCTGATACCAATTGTAGGATCGCTTCCGGTACGCTAGAGGGGGTGAATAGTGTTTGTTGGTTCTTCTCTACAAGATTGTTAGCGCGCAAGCGGAAATACAAACAAAATAAAACTAACAATAAAGAAACAATGCTAACAAACCGATTTTACTTGGTATCCACCCCGGCCGGGTGACTAATCCAAGAATCCGTCGGTGGATCACTCCCCGGATAACCTCCGGCTAGCCCTCGTCGCTCCTTGTGGGTAGAGAAACCTCGCCACAACACCAAGCAAACCTCTGAGCACAAAGACTACTATCTTGTCTTTAACCAAGACAAGATTCGTCAAGAAAACCAACCCTAACCGAGTCCTCTTTAAATAGAACTTGGGCTGGAAAACCCGTTGGCAGTCGACTGGTCCTAGGGCAGTCGACTGCCACCACTCAGATTCGACCGTTGACATCCCAACGTTCGAATTTTGGTGACTTACCAGTCGACTGTCAAAATGGCAGTCGACTGGTCCAGGATCCAGAACCTACTGTGAGTTTTGGCAGTCAACTGGACAACCCCCAGTCGACTGCCCAGCTTACAACAGCACTCCTACTCACTCTCTTGACCCTCCTCCACGCGTGCCTTCAGGTCCACTCCTTTGGCTTGCCCCTTGAAGTCATCTTCCACCGGCTGTCGTCCCTCGGATGCGCATGCAAGTCCTCGACTTGCCTCCATACCACCCTTCACGTGTGCCCTTTGAAGTCCACTTCCCGGCTTGCCTTTGGAGTCCTCCTCCCTCGGCTCTTGTCCCTTGCTTCAGCTGACTCTTCACCAGCAGTCTTGACTATTGCCTTCGCGCCCTCTTCATATTCGGCCCTCATCCCTCAGATGCACACAAGCCTCCAACTTGTCTCCATGCCATGATTCACGTACGCCTCGAAGTCCGCACCCCTCGGCTCATCATCCCTGCTATATCAGTTCCCTCCGGTGCACACAAGCCTCCAGCTTGTCTCCATGCAACCCTTCACCATACCGAAGTCATCCAGCCAAGTCAATATGTGTAAACCTGTACAACCTGCACACTCACATACACATATTAGTACACAAGAGAAAGCCTAACTTAAACCCTTTGCCCAAACATCAAAACATATGATCACTCCGGATCACAGATTGCCTCAACATGGGTCACCACGCATTCTACTGAGAGTCGATCCGAGGGGTGGTGGGGAGCGGATCCCGATTGTAACTCATGCGAAGACGAGAGTCTGGACACTGGTTCAGGCCGATTCCTAGGAGCGTGGGCTGTCACGCGTCCGATCGGAGACACTGAACCGAGTTGGGCACGGAAGCTAGTCCGCTTATAACTTGCTGGCAAGGCAAGAGTCTGGACACTCGATCGGGCAGGACTCAGGGAGTGTGGGTCGCACGTATCCGACTGAAGCCGATCCGAGGGGTGGTTGGGAGCGGATCCCGATTGTAACTCGTGCGGAGACGAGAGTCTGGACACTGGTTCAGGCCAATTCTCAGGAGTGTGGGCCACCACGCGTCCGATCGGAGACACTGAACCGAGTGGAGCATGGAAGCTGGTCCACTTATAACTTGCTGGCAAGGCAAGAGTCTGGACACTCGGTCGGGCAGGACACAGGGAGCGTGGGTCGCCACACGTCCGACTGAGAGCCGATCCGAGGGGTGGTTGGGAGCGGATCCCAATTGTAACTCGTGCGGAGACGAGAGTCTGGACACTGGTTCAGGCCGATTCTCAGGAGCGTGGGTCGCCACGCGTCCGATCGGAGACACTGAACCGAGTGGGGCACGGAAGCTGGTCCGCTTATAACTTGCTGGCAAGGTAAGAGTCTGGAAACTCGGTCGGGCAGGACTCAGGGAGCGTGGGTCGCCACACGTCCGACTGAGAGCCGATCCGAGGAGTGGTTGGGAGCTGATCCCAATCGTAACTCGTGCGGAGACGAGAGTCTGGACACTAGTTTAGGCCGATTCTCAGGAGCGTGGGTCAGGAGCGTGGGTTGCACGCGTCCGATCGGAGACACTGAACCGAGTGGGGCATGGAAGCTGGTCCGCTTATAACTTGCTGGCAAGGCAAGAGTCTGGGCACTTGGTCGGGCAGGACTCAGGGAGCGTGGGTCACCACGCGTCCGACTGAGAGCCGATCTGAGGAGTGGTTGGGAGCGGATCCCGATTGTAACTCGTGCGGAGACGAGAGTCTGGACACTGGTTCAGGTCGATTCTCAGGAACGTGGGCCGCCACGCGTCCGATCGGAGACACTGAACTGAGTGGGGCACGGAAACTGGTCCGCTTATAACTTGCTGGCAAGCCAAGAGTCTGGACACTCGGTCGAGCAGGACTCAGGGAGTGTGGGTCGCCATGCGTCCGACTGAGAACCGATCCGAGGGGTGGTTGGGAGCGGATCCCGATTGTAACTCGTGCGGAGACGAGAGTCTGAAATACCTGCGAGTGGAGTGAGAACTGTACTTTTCCACTATCATTGGTGTAGTACATTTGTATTACAAGTTATCATTCGGCCACTCAGTAAGGTTGAAGGTGGATCGCGCTCCAAGGTCGATCCAACTTCTTTCCCTGCTCATTCTCCAAGTAATAAGCCCCTGAGGTGAGCTTTTGGATAACTTTGAAAGGTCCTCCCCACTGTGGCTCCAGCTTGCTAACATCTCCGACGGGTTTGATTCTTTTCCAGACCAGGTCCCCCACCTGGAATGCCCTCGACAGCACCTTCGATCGTACTTCTGTTTCATTTTCTGCAGATACGCGAACATTCGGACGGCCGCCTTGTCTCGGATTTCGTTGACCAGGCCCAGCTCCATCCGTCTCCTCTCCGAGTTATCCTCGTCATAAGCTGCCCTCCGGTCCGATTCACACCCAACCTCGATAGGGACCACAGCTTCGCTCCCATAGACCAGCTGGAAAGGTGTGCTCTCAGTGGTTTCTTTAGGTGTAGTCCGCATAGCCCATAAGACGCTCGGGAGTTCGTCCACCCATGTTCCCCCTGCATGGTCTAGCTTGGTCTTCAATCCTTTAAGGATTTCCCGATTGGCTACTTTTGCCTGGCCATTGCTCTATGGGTGTGCCATAGAGGTGAATGCTTTCTTAATGTCATATTCCGAGCACCATTCTTGTATCTTCCGACACTGGAACTGTCGCCCATTGTCCGAGACAAGTTTATGTGGAATTCCATATCGGCACAGGATGCTTTGCCATAGGAATTTGATCACAGCCGTCTCGGTGATTCGTGCTAGAGCCTCGGCTCTATCCATTTAGAAAAATAGTCCACAGCCACGAGCAAGAACTTCTTTTGAGCTGCGACGACCGGGAATGGTCCCACAATGTCCATGCCCCACTGATCGAATGAGCACGAAACCGCTAAGGCCTTCATCATCTCCACAGGTCGGTGTGGGAGGCAGTGGTGCTTTTGGCAAGATACGCATGTGGAAACCAACTTGTAAGCGTCCTTTTGCAGGGTTGGCCAATAGTAGCCTGCCAATAATGCTTTGCGAGCTGTCGCCCGAGCTCCTGAGTGGTTTCCACAGACTCCCATGTGAATCTCTCGCAACACATAGTCTGCGTCTTCCTCCCCTAAGCACTTGAGTAAGGGTCGGGCGAAGGCTCTCTTGTAGAGTGTGTCGCCTACCATGGTATATTGAACTACTCGCTTTTTGAGCAGTCGAGCTTCTTCTCGGTCGGCTGGCACCACTCCTTCCATGAGGTATGCGATGAGTGGGGTTCGCCAATCGGATTCCAGTTCTAGCTCGGCTTGCCTCTCTATCTGCATGATCATTAGAGCCGGACCGCCTGGCTGCAGCAGCACCCAAGAGCCGACCGAGCTAGCCAATTTAGCCAACTCATCCGCCTTGAAATTATTTTCTCTTGGAATCTTCTGCACTTGTACCTCCTGGAACTCGGCCTTCAATTTCTCATAGGCTTCTATAAAGGCCTGCAGCCGGTCACTATTGACTTCGAATTGACCAGCCACCTGCTGTGTAACTAGCTGGGAGTCGGTGTAAAGTATCACTCGGGTTGCTCCGACGTGCTTGGCGGCTTGTAACCCGGATATGAGGGCTTCGTACTCGGCCTCGTTATTGGTGGCCCTGTATTCTAGCCTGACAGATAAGTGCATCTGCTCCCCTTTCAGGGAAACCATCAGGATGCCGATCCCACTCCCCGATCAGCTGACGAGCCATCCACATATATCTGCCATGCTTCTTCAACTTCGTCCGAATGCAGTTCACTCAAAAAATCTGCTAGGGCCTGTGCCTTGATAGTCGGCCGCACCTGGTATTGGATATCATATTCGCTCAGCTCAGTTGTCCACTTGATCAACCGGCCGGATGCTTCGGGATTAGAGGCCACTCAGCCCAAATTGCTGTTCGTCAGTACCACAATGGGGTGTGCCAAGAAATAAGGCTGGAGCCTTCGAGCCCCCAACAACAACACATACGCCAATTTCTCGAGTGTCGTGTAACAGCACTCGGCTCCTTTCAGTAGATGAGCAAAGAAATACACTGGGTGCTGCTCGGCTGCTTCCTGCTTGACTAAGATCATACTAATCGAGTCAGTCGATGCAACTAAATAGACATACAGGACTTCCCCGACCTCCGGCTTGGCTAGTATGGGTAGCTCGGCGAGATAAGCCTTCAGCTCTTCGAACGCCTTATCACAATCGGCGTCCCACTGAAACTTGGTGGCTTTACGGAGGGATTTGAAGAACGGCAACCCTCGTTCAGCTGATCGAGAAATGAACCGGGACAGGGTTATGATCCGCCCGGTGAGACACTGCACCTCTCGGAGATTTTTTGGCAGGGGCATGTCCAGTAAGGCCTTGACCTTGCTGGGATTAGCTTTGATGCCCCGCTCAGTCACAATATATCCGAGAAATTTCCCGCTTCGAGCGCCAAAGAGATACTTAGCAAGATTCAATTTGAGCCCGTACCTACGCAGTGTCTGGCACGTCTCCTCAACATCAACTATCAGGTCTCCAGCTCGGGTAGACTTGATGAGGATGTCATCCACGTAAACTTCAATGTTTCTCCCGATCTGAGCTCGGAAGACCTTATTCATCATTCGTTGGTAAGTAGCTCCAGTGTTCTTTAGGCCAAACGGCATGACGGTGTAACAGTAAGTACCGTCCGCCGTGATGAAGCTAACCTTCTCCTAGTCCTCGACAGCCAGGGGTACTTGATGATACCCCTGGTAGGCATCCAACATGGAAATGAACTCACTGCCAGCCGTTGAGTCCACCATCTGGTCAATCCGAGGCAAGGGATAGCAATCCTTCGAGCAAGCCTGATTGAGATCTCGGAAGTCGATGCAGACTCGCCACTTATTATCTGGCTTGGGTACCAACACAACGTTGGCTAACCAGGCTAGGAACTGTACTTCCCTGATGTGGCCAGCCTCCAGTAGCTTCTCTATCACAGCCCAGATCACTTTATTTTGTTCGGTTCTGAAGTCCCGTTTCCTCTACATGACGGGCCGGGCGTGGGGATAAACATGGAGGTGGTGCTCTGCCACCTCCGTTCGAACGTCTTTCAGCTCTTTGACCTACCAGGCGAAGACGTCTTGGTTCCGTACCAAGCATTCCAGCAGGGGCTTCTTCAGCTCCTCGGACAACCCGCTGCAATCTTGATTCGGGCTTCTTCCCGATCCGGGAGGAGCTGCACCTCTTCCTTGTCTTCGTGCAACTCGGCCCAGGGGGAGGCCTGGACCATGTTGCAATCTGAGAAGGGACATGGAGCCTTTTGGTTTTCCACTCGGACGTCATCAACGTAGCACCTCCAGGCCACTTTCTGGTCGCCCCTGACCTCTCATACCTTGTCCCCCATCGGGAACTTGACCTTCAGGTAGAAGGTGGAAGCGACGGCTCGGAATTCATTGAGGGTCGGTCGGCCCAAGATGGCGTTGTAAGCGGAGGGAGCGTCAACCACCAAAAAAGTTGACCATCTGGTCATCTTCAGTGGCTCCTCGCCTAAGGAAATGGTCAGCCGGATCTGGCCGATTGGCTGCACTTGATTCCCCGTGAAGCCAAACAACGGGGTTGCTACCAAGTCCAACTGAGACATCTCTATCTGAAGCTGGTATAACGCTTTCTTGTATAGGATATTGACCGAGCTTCCGGTGTCCACAATGGTGCGATGAACTTGGTAGTTGGCGATGACGACCATAATGACCAGCGCGTCATCGTGTGGGACCTCTAGTCCCTGCAGATCTTGGGGCCCAAAACTAATTTGGGGCCCTACGGTTTGCGCCGAGTTGGTGCCGACTTGATGGATTTCCAACCAGCGTACCTGTGCCTTTCGGGCTTGGTTGGAATCCCCTCCGGTCGGTCCGCCCGAGATAACATTTATGCCCCCTCGGACGGCGTTCTGCTGATTGGCCTGCTCCTCCTCCATCTCCTCGACCTCCGCCCGGTTCCCCTGAGGGAATAGATTGTGGGCGAGCGGGGGGTCCCCTCGGAGCTCTTCGGCGATGGGGTCGATGGCTCTGCCTCCTCGACCTAAGCCACGCCCTGGGAACGCTTGTCGCCCTCGCCCCCAGGGAGTCGGAGCTCGACCTTGTCCAGCCTGTCGGCATTCTTCAGTGGCGTGACCATGGCTCTGGTGGAACGTGCAGTATGGCCTCTATCGAATCGGGAGGCACCCTTGGTCCACCTTCTGTACATGGTGCCTCTCACCCCCCATTCGATCAACGGGGTCCGCGGGGCCGCGGATAGGTCCGCCCGGGGACCTAGTGCTCTGGACAGATTGGGAGGTGTTAGGGTGATCGACTCTTTCCTACGAGCGGCCTGTGCTTCCTCCATATTGATGTACTGGACAGCTTTGCCGAGAAGGCTATCGAAGTCCTTTGGGGGCTTCCTGATCAACGAGCGGAAGAAGTTCCCCTCTTGCAAGCCCTGGGAGAAGGCGCTGACCAAGACATCAGGTGTGGCATTCGCACGTCTAGCGCCACGCCGTTGAACCTCATGATGTAGGCCCGAAGGGTTTCCTTCGGGCCTTGCTTCAGAGCGAACAGATTGAGACTCGTTTTGTGATGCCTCCTGCTGCTTGCGAAGTGCTGAAGAAAAATTCTTTTGAGCTCCTCAAAGCTCGTGACCGACCCGTCAGGGAGTCGGTCGAACCATCTCGGGGCAGTGTCGGAGAGGGTTGTCAGGAAGGCTCGACACTTGACGCCCTCCGGGTACTGATGAAGCAGAGCCACACTCTCGAACTTCATCAGGTGTTCCTCCGGGTCGGTAGTTCCCGCATACTCGGGTATGGTGAAGAAGCGTAGGTGACGGGGAACTGGGTCTTCCAAGACCCATGGGGCAAAAGGACTGCATACCAGGATAGCTGGAGTAGGGTCGACTGGGGCCTTCCCCTTATCCGGACACATCCTGTACATCTGGTTGGACGCCGAGCCCTCTGCTGACAGGGAGTGGGCCTTGTCGTCTTGACCCCGGGGGAAGGCCGCAGGGAAAGGCATAGAACCACCCTCAGGTCGGGCGGGCCATCCTGGACCTCCAGAGGGTCGAGGTGGTGTAGGCTCCGGGAACTGGGGCATCTGGCTGGCAGCCTGTGAAGGCCTTTGAGAAGCCCTTCGAGCTCGAGTAGCCATCAGGACCTCGTACTCCTCACGGGTGACAGTCATCATGGTCGGGTTGGGGTCTCCCATCTTCGCTTCCGATCAGGCTGCTGGGTCCCTCCTTCTAGCGCCAAATTTGATCCTGTCGAGAAGCGAGGTGGCGGTCCCAAGGGCGAGACGGTCCTCCGGGGAGCGCGAGATCGCTGAGGATGGCTGCAAAGCTGGCTCGCTCCTGTCCTGCAAGACAGAGACAGTTAGAACCCGCCGGAGAAGTCCCCGGCCAAGCACTCCGACGATCAAGTCAGTACTCGACGGTAGCAAGCGAATGGAAAGTAATAGAACAGTAAACAATGCACTATTGCGCGTACCTGAGAGATGCGGAGTGAAAATGCTTATATAGCCGGGGAAGCTGACAGCTCCTGCCCCGCCTGCCACCCTTTGTCCCGTAGCGAGGACAAGGCATTGTATGCTCAGAGGTGGTAGGATACAGTAGTGCATACCGGAATAAGGAAAGAGGCACTGTCAACTTAAATGCTAATGTCGTTTGGTGCCACTCGGCCTGACACCAACATATGTGGTCGTAGTACGGGGGGACAGGGTATGGCAGGAAGATCAATACATCAGCGGGATACTCGTCGCTTGGGTCAAAACAGTATCAGACCTGCGCCGACCCCGTACTACTTCTGGTAGTCTGCTGTCAGGGAGTGGTTGTTCTGCATGCTAGGGTATGCTAGGGCCGACTGAGGACCCTTAAAAGGAAAGTGTCGACTGGGGGCACTGAGTATCGAGACCGACTGAGGTCCTGAGATGAAGGTGCCGACTGGGGCATTGAGTAACGAGGTCGACTGAGGGCCTGAGGTGAAGGTGTCGACTGGGGCACTGAGTAACGAGGTCGACTGAGGGCCCGAGATGAAGGTGTTGACTGGGGCATTGATTGTGATATATTGGTTAAAGCTTCCTCGTGCTCGGGCTTACCCCAGGAGCGTGTGCCGCCAAGCGTCGGCTGGGAGCCAAACCTAGAGGGGTGATAGATCTGGTTAGACATCATCTGAATGCCTGGGATGTTGCGTGACTGGGGACCTCCAGAGAGGAGCGCGGGGTCAGGCCCGCGAGAGAGTCTAGACGATGTCCCGGGCCTATCCCTTCATCTTCCCGAGGGAGCTAGGCCAGGTCGTCCGTATGGGCCTTCCATCTCATGGGCTCCCTAAGCCCATGGATCTATCCTCTGCTGACTAGGCGTCAGGCTGTCGGGTCAAGCTATACATAAGCTGGCCCGGGATCAGTACAAGAATTTAAAAAAAGGAAAAAAAATCAAGCTATAAAGATTTTGTACCAAGTTGCAATTCTCTAGTGTTGGAAGTAGTAGTCTCTTCCCACTACAAGACCACTAAAAACACTCCAAGAAATTGACAATTCCTTAGGACTAAATCTCTTGCAAATGATAAAATCATCATTGCAAATGACAATTCATGTGTGTGCCAGTCCTATTCCAGTTTCACTCTTTAGCTCCATCTTTAAAACATTGTCCAAGGATATGTATACTGATACCACTTCCACACACTTTCGTAGGAATAGTTGACTTGGTAATTGGGTAGGTAGCCATGCAAGTTCTGTGCTTCACAACTCCTCTCTCACGTATCATCATCATCTGCTAGATATCAACTTGATAAAGGTAAATAGTGGAAGACAGAAATCATCTTTGACTTTGGAATTCGATTGTCATTCCTAATTCCCATGACAATCTCATGAGAACTCTTCTTCCACACCTAACTTCAATCCAAAAGTCAACCAATCCAACTAGTCTGTGTTTGTCAAACTAGTAAAAATGTCTGAAGCACTACATTTGTGTTTAACTGTCAATCAGATATCTGATCGGAATTTGAGCTAGAACTTGGAGATCTCTGATGAACATGGAAGAACTGAACAGAAAAAGTGGAACAGATCTGACTTTAGAGATTTGAGGGGGTTAATGGGTATCATTGTCAACGAAAAGCTTAAGTGACTTTGTCAAATTTTACCTTCCAAGTCTGCCTTCCTCCTCTATAAAAGGAGAGTCCTTGTCTCCAACCTTCTTCTCATCGAATCCACTGAACAAGTATTTGAGCCTCGAGTTAATTCACAATGCTGAAAGGAGCCACAGGCCTGCTCATCCTCCTCGTCCTCATCTTCACACCATCCATGGCTACTCAAGAGGAGATTAGGCACATAGATTTGGTAAAGAAGGTATTGTCAATGCTCTGCTTAGTTACTGATTAACTCATGCTGCTTAACTAATCCTTGGTGTTTAATTGTATCAGATGCCATCCAGGAAGCTCCTGGTGGATATACAGGATTATGAGACAGGGCCCAACCCTAAGCATGATCCAAGGAAGGGGAAGCCTGGGATTGGAGGAAAGAAGACTTGATTCATTGGCATGCTCCCTCGCCGTATCTTAATTAAATATTACTTCAATATGTACTAAATAAGTTTAAGTACACTTAAGAATTTTTTTAAATAATGCTCCTCAACTCGGTGCCTCTGCTAGTTGTTTATTAGCTGTGTGTGGTAAGGCTATGTCAATTCTGATGTTGCTCAAGTAGAGACAAAGCCACTTATAAACCAAGTATGAAGAACATCAATTTGCAGAATCAGGAAATCAAACAACTCCAAACAATAGTTTAAACACAGTAAAAATATATTGTCTTCTTGCTTTTAACTTCTGAATTCGGCAATCTTGATAAGCTAGATAAACAGACAGATATATGATACTAAAAGTTGTGTCTTCATAGGATGGTCTAAAAGTTAGTACGTGGATGTTACCACCATAAAAGTAGTTCTTGGCATTGACTGCAGCATTTCATGTCTGCAATTTATTTCTACAAGCTCTTAAAGAACATGAGCTGCAAATTCTCATGACTTTGACGTACTCCATTGCATTGGTGAGTAAACGAATGATGTTAGTACTCATCCCTTCAGTTCAAGATCCCTGTTCCCTCAAAAAAGATTTTCTTCATCATCCACTGCTGAAGTATGACTGCCGATGGGCTTAATTTTCTTCACCTCTTCAGTAGGATAGATGTAAATCTTCCTGACCATTTTGCAGAATTCCCTGTGTAATCCACACAAGATGTTATTAGATAAACCCAACAAACTAACACCGAGCCAAAAGTAAATACATGTGTAGCTACAAAAAGAAAAGGAATGACATATTAAAGAAATAGATAGCAAGATTTTGAGGGAAATACATCCAAGGGTCATCTCCAACTAGCATCATATCACCCTCATCATCAGTGAAGACAACTTCCCATTTATTCTGGTGAAGTTCCCCTTTGATATTGAACATTTCTTCCAGCTCTGTTATCAATTGATTGTACCCTTCTAGTACTGTCAGATCCACAGCTCGGCCTACTGCATTGCCTTGCATATGAACCTATTCACCATACAAATTCAAAGAAAAAAAAACCATGTGTAACTTGTTATAGAAACTTAACGAGTGTTTTTAAACATGTCAATTCTGAATAAATTACACAACTTCGGTTGAGGAAGCATTTACCTTGATACAACTTCTGGCTAGACAACTCTGTCGTCCATGGATCTCCTTTGAACCATCTTGTGGGGATTGTTTTTGCTCTTTTGAAGTTTTCAGAAGTCCCATCTTATGTTTAGAGTCTTCCAAAGGAGTAGATAGCTTTGCAGAATGATGCTCAAGAGGCACACTGTTTTTGCTGAAAGGAAACGTCACTGCTACCTTGGAGTCTGCTATGTTGTTTGAGTGATTGAACAAATCGATCCCAAATAAGCGGTAATTGGCAGAACTGCCTTCAGGTTTTTTCAGGTAGTCCATGACATTTCCTAACTTAAGGGCAGGCTCAGTCATGCACTGGGTCTCTTCACATGTTTCTTGGGATAGTTTGAGTGATGTTAGTGAGGAAGCTGAACTCTTAGCAGGAGATTGGGCTTCCTTCAACCAACCATCAAACATTAAAGAGTCCTGTGAACTTGTCATGCATATGATATTGTTTCTCTTGCATCCTTTTTTAATAGATAGCCAAGTTTCTTGTGTTTCGTCAAGTTCTGAACCTCTGCTAATTAATGTAGCTAAATCTTGTGGCTCAGTCGGTCCTGAGTACCAGAATGATGCATTAGATTCTGCATGAAGAAATAACTGAAAATAAGGGAGTAATATATGGAAGGAATAAGTTGATAAAAGTATATTTACTCACAGTAAAGTAAAAGTATATTAATCTTTACGTACCAAAGGCTGAGATATCTTTAATATCACTAGGCTGCCTTGATCTTTTGTCCTTGACAATCACCGGCAGCGGGACATTTTCAGCAGGTATAGAGACATTGAAAGGCTCAATTTCCCAAGGAGAAACTCTATTATGTCGCTCAATATTAGTAGCCTCATCCCATTGGACCTGAAAAATATATACATTATAGATCAAAGCATGCAAAATAACTCAGCATAGTAAGAGCAAATCAAACCAACCTTCAAGGATCTCCATTTAGAATCTTTCCACTGAGAAGAAAGATCTTCAAACCCAATAATGGTCCCAGAAAATCTGAGATTAAAAATTAAAACCATCAGAGAGATGACAAGCAACTAGTAAATACATCTGAAGATGCATAAGGTATTTTCTCGTCTGAGTTACCTTTTTTCAGGAACATCTTCACCCTCAAATTTCATCTTAAATCTAGTCCCCAGCTTGTATCCAACTTTCAATGCTTCTAAGTATTTGTTGGCATTTACAATATATTGACATGTCCTGATGTATGAACCACAAAAGGCAATCATCAGAATATAACCATGCGCAATAGTTTAAAAAGAAAATGGCATCCTTAATTGAGCATGGATAAGTGTTTGTTTCTAACCTTGGCTTGTAGTAGACAGTAAAGAGAGTATGAGTTGTAAAAGCATGCGAGGCAGTTGCAAGCACACCAAGATGCATGCTCTGGCTGGATATGACTGAGGCTGGAATTGTTGTTTGTTTCCTAGCAAGGCGTCTTACCCCCACACGCAGCTCTCCATTCTCCCCTCTGATGAAAAAACACAAAACCACAACATTGGAGACCCTTGGAATTCTCCATAAACCAATCGTGGAAGAACATGTTATATAATACCTTAAGAAAATAAATGCATCTCCGGCGGCTAATCTCTTAGATGTGACAAAGGTACTCCATCCAGTGGTGAGCAAGTGTCTCCGTGGTTGACCTGTATAGCTCAAGTGAAACAACATATGAAAGGTTATGGCCACAAAGAAATTGATGGAAACTAGTGATTTCAAAACAGAAATAGAGTGCTTCAGAAGAAGTAAGATACTTTTTACCTCTGAAGATGTGCTTGAATCTCCATTCAAAGTTGTGAAGATCCTTAGCCACAAGTTCCTGAGTTGGAATCTGTTGCGACATGTCCTACCGTGAGAAGAGAATCTCACAATCAGCAAAATGATCTTTAAAAGCCCTTAAACAGGATAAGGCATAAAAGAAATGGAACTCACAAGTGGAGGAAGACATTCAGTGGCATGTCTTCTAAGAACAGAGAATCCACCGTGAGTGCTAGTGTCTGAGGCTGTCAAAATCTTACAGAAAGAGTACACTTTGGGTCTTGCCTCCATAGAACATTCATTAGGACTTGGAACTTCATGTTGCTACCACAGCCCCATCAAAAATTTTTGGTCGTTAAAATTGAATAGATGTGATTAACTTGCGCTTGATAATCTAAATAGCACAAAGTGAGAAGAAATAGTCAAGAACTAATTCGAGTTCTTACATCCACTTCTGGGTGAAGAACTACTTGAGCAAACACTTCATTCGTTTCAGGATCGGCCTAGCATGTATGGTAATTGTGGAGTAGCAGGAACAAAAACTTCATAAGTATAAGAAAAGAAAAGTATTGTGACTAAAGCAATAATCGAGAGATATGAACTCACTTTCAGTCGAACATCAACAACGCTGCAGAGAATCTTTGAAGGGAGATTGAAGAGAGGAATCTGCTGATTCAACTCCTGATTCATCGATGCTTCCAACTATAGTTGCATCCATACAGGCAAACACAACACCATCAAGCAAACAATCATCTTTTTTAGGAGGGAAGGAGGGGGGAGAGAGAGAAAAAAAATAGTTCTATTTCCTTTTGCTTTTGCAGCTTTTCTACAGTGTTCGTGTGTTCACCTGTTCCATATGGCCCTGTGGGAAATAGAAGACCTTCTCCTTGGCCCTCGGCACTTCCACTAGAGCCCGGCGCAAGCCCTCCACAGCTCCTCATAGAGTGGATCCCCTGCATAGAGATCTTAGCAAGAGCATCCCACGGTTAAACACAAGCGAGATAGAAACACAAACCCAAAAGGAGGTACCTTTCTCGCTCTCGCGCCCTTCCGCCGTCGCCGCCATAAAGAAGGCGTCCCCTTTTCTCCACCAGAAGCAGCACAAGCAGCACGGCCGGTGACGATCCCAATTTCCTCCTTTCTCCTAGTCGAGGTCCTATTGCAGGAGCAGCAGCAACGGCAGATATCTTATTGTTACCCAACCCATTAAAGCAGCGGCGCCACCACATTCGCAAAAACAACGCCTCCTTTATTAAGCATAAAAAACTCATTTTTAACTCCTCGCTCATCACTCTCCCTCCCACCATCGCTCTTCTATCTTCTTCCCCCTAGTCTATTTTGGTCCCACGCTTGGCACACTTTTGGAGTCAGCTTTGTACTGGCCAGTGACGCTTCAGAACAGGGAACATAACACAGAGAGCAGCTTGCAACTCCTCCTCACACACCTCTCCTTTCGCCTCCCAGGCACCACAATGTCTAGTTTAGATTATACCAAAACTTGTACGCAGCTACGCATCGGGTTCCCTGCGGCACCCAAAAACGAACACGCGGTGGGCCGGGTGGGCGGTCAAAGTCATGGGTCGACAGGCAATCACGAGGAAGAGAAGGAAGAAGGGAACGAGAAAAGAACAGCAAAGGAACTACTCCTCCTTGACTCCCCGCCTCTCACGTCGCCTTCGTTGACGGCGTCGCCATCGCATCGCCCACCGCCGGCGGGCACCCTTCTGATGAATCAAAACACTTCGCCCTCGGGAGGAGTATAATGACGATCCTGCCACTAAATCCGACGACCGTCGATCCGGCACGTGTCGCTGTTTTGCTTTCCACGAATCTTGATGAACGAGGTTCTTGGCACCACGCTCTAGTTTTTCCACCACCTCCAACTAACTTCAATTTTTAATGAATAAAAAAAGCTAAAATTGAATATTTTCTTAAATTATTTATAGATGAAAAAATAATAGAAATTAATCTTCTTCTCTAATCAATATGTCCTTTAACTTCGTTGAGGGACATGTTAATCAAGTGTTTAGGGGAACATTAATTAAGATAAACTCTCATTCTTTTGTGAAAAAAATGGATATTATATTAGCTAAGACATGTATGATTTTTTTTAAATTAGCATTAGGTATTCAGCTAATTCTATGGGTGATCGATTCGGTCCCACAGAAATTTCTGATTGACCACTAGAATAAATCGGGAAGCGTTTATAGAAATTCATCTATCAGATTCTTGGTCCACTTCTAATCGGGAAGTATTCAGGACGTGTTTAGTTCAAGGTTATCGTTGATAACCTTGATTATCGACCTACGGTTATCCAAGATGACGATGTTTGGTTCGAAATTTTTCTCGATTCCGAAGTTTTTCTTGATTCCAAAACGTCAACAAACATCATCTATTGGGGCATTCAACCCAGAATCAGAATACATCGAGCTGTCTTGGTTTTTCTCTATTCTGAAGGTTAAGTAAAAAAAATCGAAATTATCCTTGAAGCGATCAGAGCCAAGCGCGAAGGGCGGCAGCAAGCGATCAAAAGAAGAACGATTTTTTCCTTTAATTTTAGTATTTTAATTAAAACTTGAGTAAATTAAATCGGCTATAATTGAACTAAAGTCCAATAAAATTATCTAAATAAATAAAAAAAATTATCCAATCATATCATTAATATTATTATTAGTGTATATATATTGATATTTTAATTTTTTAAAAAAATTAAAATAAATATAATCATAGATCGTCGATCCAACGACTGATATAATTATTTTACTTAAATCGATAGTATGAACAAGTATACAATATCATCATATTTTTTTATTTTTAATTTAGGCAAAACACACAATATCATCATGCTTAGAATTAGATCAATGGCAATATGGTAAAATGTTACATGAGATTATACACTAAAACATCTAAACAAATTAGATTTTATTTGATCACCTAAATTGAATCAAATAATAATAAATTATGTCCATTCCCCATAATCAATATTATGTTAATAACTGATAATCACATAACAAGGTTATATATGATAAACTTAAATCAAATACATCCTTAAAGTTAGATAAAATTCGAACCTTAAATTCTTGGGCAATTTACCAAAGGGCGTACGTAACAATACGAAATTACCAAAGGGCGTCCCATGGTTTCTATTTTACCAAAGGGCGCAGCCCTTTAAGTGAACTTCCTATTCTACCCTTGGCGCCACAATACACCTTTTCCATTACCATTTTCGAGACATCCGAACCACTTTTGCAGTAAAATAAAAATATGTGGTTCGGATGGCAAGGTCATTCTATCTCTCACCGCGAAAACGTAAATGGTATTGTTGAAGGAGGACATTGTGCGTGCCCTAGTTGTGCTTTAGTCGTTTGCTACTCCCTCGATTCCCTCCGCCCAACCAAAACCTAGGCTCCTATACAGGAAAGTGATAGTGTGTGATCCTCAGGCTGCTTGAAGTGTTAACGTTGAAGTTGATACTGCTCGGCACTATCAAAGTAGGATTTAGGGTTTCTGCAGGTTTGATTTGCATAATAATGGCAGGTAAAAGGTCTGTGGGTGGTTCCTCATCGTCTTCTTCATTGGCATTAATCACCAAGGTATGTGATATTGTTTATACTTAATTTTGCTGAATAAACACTGCTTGTAATATTGTTTAAACTTATTTTTGCTGAATAAACACTGCTTGTGATATTGTTTATACTTATTTTTGCTGAATAAATTTGTAATGTATAAAAACTGTAGGGTTCAGATGAGTTTGGGAAAAAATTACATTGGTGCAGTGTTTTAGGCCATTTTAAACATTTTGTTGAAGCATTTGAAATTTTAAAAGATCAACACATTGCGAAGATCAAAGAGTCGCCCTTCAGTATTTTCTTGGACATTCAAGAATTGCAGCATATCCGGGGAATTTTGGTAAATATATTTGAAAGTTGGGATTCAACCTCGCAAGTTTTTAAATTCTCAGGTAATAGTTTTAATTATGAATTATAAACAGTATCTATAGTAAGATAAAACTTGGATATAGTTGACCTTAAATGATTGATATTTGATCAATTTAAATGAGTGAATTTAAGGTGAAATTCACTTCAGGTCGGTAGGCCTGAAATGAAATAATTTCAGGCCTACCGAGGGCCTGAAGTGAATTTACTTCAGGCCCTAGGTAGGCCTGAAAAATTCATTTCAGGCCCAACGTGGGCCTGAAATGAATTCATTTCAGGCCCACGTTGGGCCTGAAATGATTCATTTCAGGCCCAACGTGGGCCTGAAGTAAATTCATTTCAGGCCCACGTGGGCCTGAAATGAATCATTTCAGGCCCAACGTGGGCCTGAAATGAATCATTTCAGGCCCAACGAGAAATAAATTGAATCCTATATTGTTGATGATAACTAAAGATTTTAATTGTTTCAGGTGTACCGGTTGCGTTCACCAGACGAGATGTTGCTTTGGTACTGGGTATAGTGGACCGTGGAGTTTCGATCCCTATTAATTCAACTGAAGCATCGGGTGACCTCTATCGTACTTACTTCTCAAAAGAAAAACAACCTACTAGAACAAGAATTGAGGACTTACTTAAACATTATTCTAAAAGTGTTGAATCAGAGGATGATGTGTTATTAGTTTGTAAATTTTATATTTTGTATATATTTGTTTGTGTTTTATTTTCGTCTAGTACATATAAGGTCCCTCTAGGGCTTGTAGATATAGTAGATGATTATGACAATCTTGGTAGATTCAACTGGGTGGAAGCTATCCACTCCCCAATTACCTAAGATTGGGGAATTATTTTCATCAAGTCAAGGAAACCAGAGGACCACAAACCTCCCTTATGTAAAGGGATTTGCTGGGCTTTTGGCAGTGAGTAGAATTTACCTAAATTATATTTTATAATATTTTGCTGTTATTAATGTAATTGGCTGGAAAACTTTGTGTAGGCATGGTTTTTGGAGCATGTACCCATTCAAAAACCATACAATGTTGAAGGACCCCGAATAAATAAGTGGAGGAATATTCCTTCGCATATTAGTAGGGTAAGGGACCTTGTCAACCAAATCAGCTCCGAAGAGGTAATTATTGTAAACTGTGATCTATGTTAGTTTATCTATGTTAGTTTGATATAGAAGCAGTAAAATTTGTGTACTTGGTAATTGACAGGTGATTGTTGAAATAATTCCTAACCTACATGAAAACACATTGTTTGAGAACCTTGAGATTGGGGATGACATTCCACAGCCAATAGCGACATCACAAGGACATGACACAGAAGATGTAAGGTCATGTGGTGAATGCATTCTTAAAGACACCCTAATCAAGGAGCTAACAGAGGAGAATATATGTTTGAATGAAAGGGTTAAGGAATTACTTTCAATTATTGAAAAAAAGGGCATGAAGGCTCAAGAAAGCTATCCTGTAGTCAGTCCTCTTTCTGATCCAGTATCTTGTAGAACAAGGAGAGGACGTGACCGAACTCGGTATGATTACAGGGATACTCCAATTGAGAGTCCAGTATGGCACCAACTATTACATAAGGGGAAGCGGAGAAAGGAACAAATATCAAATGTCATGGACAAGGGAAAAAGGAAACTTAGTGAGGAGGATATGGATGAAGCAAGAGAAACCATTACTGTAATGGAAGTCATGTCTGAAGAAGATATAGAGGAGGAGAAAAGAAGGACCTTCGAACTATACAAAATGAGGCTTCAAGGCATTGATGTATGTGACTTATTTTCATATTAATTACGTCAAATTTATTGAATTTGGTCATTAATTAGTTTGGTGTAAATTGTATCGATGTAGTTTGTGAAGAAGCATTTTATGAAGTCGAAGAAGAAAAATCAAGATAAAGAAGTGGCCTACGTGATAAATAAATTGGAGAACCTAAAGTAAGTTATGAAACATAGTTTAGTTAATATATTTGGGGCTTTAATATATAATCTTATCAATTAACTTGACAGGTTGGATAATGAATTTATCTGGGAGGATGCACCCTTTGCTTTGAAATTGCATTCATTCTTACAAATCCTCAATGGAGAGGTTTTTACAAAAGGCGAGGTCATTGATGCCTTTTGTAAAATGTTATTTAGGGGAGCATCCACATCTGGTAGGTCATACCACAAGTCAATATATTGTTCAACCTTCTTCACAGTAAGTGATGTAAATTAGTAAGAATTAATAGATTGTAGAAGACCTAGTATTATGATGTGGTTATTAATAATTTTGATTTTGCAACTATTTAGGCTTCAATAAGATCGTCAAGAAAGTTTTCCATGCAACAAGTGATGAAGACGGATATGATAGAACAAGGGTTTAGATATATTTTAATACCTTTGTGCAGTGATAATACACACTTTCACTTGTTGGCGGTGGATACAGAAGCAATGACTTTCATTCATTTAAATTCTCTTGCTAGTGGCCGTAAATATAAGCATGATTTTGACTCAGCGGTGAGCTACCTACCTTTATTCATATATATGTTCATCATTTGATAAAAAATGTCATTGAAATTCATGATATATTTGACAGGTAAAAGAACTTAAACAATATACTCGCGAGGAACTTACGGCTATTCATCCATATCTACAAAGTCATCATCCCTTGGACAAATGGCCTTCCGTTAGACAAAAATGTCCCCAACAAGAACATAGGTCAGTAAGTGAGGAAGAGTTTGAAAATTTTAAAATGATCAAAGTATTTTATTACCCAACTTATTGAAATCTGAAATACTATTTGTTATTTTCAGCGTGGACTGTGCCTTCTTTGTTATGCAATACGTCCGATGTCTCCTATACGATGAGAAGATGGATTTCAAACAAGGAGATATGACGAAAATGAGATTTGATCTGACAGTAAATATTATGGGAGACATGTATTGTAAAACATGAGAGTGTCAATCTCTTGAAGTAATGTTGTAAAAAAACATCCTTTGCTGGTGATTCGGCTCCATTTGTATAGAAATTGTGTAATTTGTATGAATATAATTTATTGTCCAGAAAAACAAAACAATTGTGTGATGTTGATTCACATCGAGTTGCTGCAATATAGTGTACCAACTGATACGGTAAGAAAACAACTCATAATGATTTGGACAAAGTTTGCACACCAGAAATAACATCTCTTTGGTTAACTCTAACTACTGACATATATCCAAGTACTGATCTAGGTCCATAAGTGGGTTTCTGATACATAATTTGAAAACATGACTTTATCGTCTCGAAGGAAATGAAAATTGGTATGCATTCTGTATTGAATTAGTAAGATGGATTATCTCTACCATAAATTTAAAATACTTGTTTCAAATTGTAAATTTTGATAATTAAATAAAATTAAAGGATTTGGTGACAACTTATAGATAAATATAGAATATTAATCTATAAATCATGATTTTATTTAATGGCCAAGGTGAGCATCAAATTTACTTTTCAGGAATACGGTGGACCTGAAATAAAATTAATTCAGGCCCACGGTGGGCCTGAAATAAATCATTTCAGGCCCACCTTAGGCCTGAAATAAAAACACTTCAGGCCCAAGGAGGGCCTGAAATAAAACCTTTCAGGCCCAGGGTGGGCCTGAATAGATCCATTTCAGGCCCAGGGTGGGCCTGAAATAAATCAATTCAGGCTCACGGCGGGCCTGAAATAAAAACACATCAGGCCCAAGGAGGGCCTGAAATAAAACCTTTCAGGCCGAAGTTGGGCCTGAAAAGATCCATTTCAGGCTCAGGGTGGGCCTGAAATCAAGTCATTTCAGGGTCTCTGTTAAACATTAAATACTTCTGATTTAAGTTGGTGGATAATAAATTTGTAGTTGTATAGGTGTAAGACGTTTTTAGAAGATAACTGATAAATATTGGTACTTAGTGTGCACATAAAAATCCACTGATCTAGCCTTGGTGATACAGCAAGATCAGAGGATTGGGCACCCAAAATGTCATCTCCTATCTCAACCCTAACTACTGATCTAGGTTTTTCAGGATTCCAGATATGGGAGGTCCATCAGTGAGTTTTGCTCAAAACTCACTGATACACCTAAATCACTGATCTAGCCTTGGTGATACTGCAAGATCAGAGGGGTTGGGCCACACCCAAAATGCTCATCTCCCTATCTCAAACCCCTATACTACTGATCTAGGGTTTTTTTCCAGGAATTCCAGATATGGGAGGTCCATCAGTGAGTTTTGCTCAAAACTCACTGATACACCTAAATCACTGATCTAGCCTTGGTGATACAGCAAGATCAGAGGGTTGGGCACCCAAATCATCTCTCTATCT
>JAGFNQ010002379.1:68658-109458 GCA_024364735.1 Boesenbergia rotunda | reverse complement strand
CCAAGATAGAGGATGCCACTATCTGATACTCGAAACTCTGAATTTTCTGCCTCTTGGATCTCCTGCTTGATCTTCTGGATCTCTGGGTCTTGACTTTGCTTTCTTTGTATATCCACAAGCAGGGTTGACTCTAGAGTCAATGCAGAAAGTTGCCCAATTATTACCTCGACTCCAAAATCCTTTATTCTTTCTGAAGTGGTAGAGACAGTGATGATAGGGACATCAGTGCCGCACAGGATTTCTGCTCAGTGCATCTGCCACTTTATTAGCTTTACCTGGGTGGTAGAGGATTTCACAGTCATAATCTTTGACCAACTCTAGCCACCTGCGCTGCCTCATATTCAGATCCTTTTGAGTGAAGAAGTACTTCAAACTCTGATGGTCTGTGAAGATTCTGCACTGCACTCCATACAGGTAGTGTCTCCAGAGCTTCAGTGCAAAAACCACAGCTGCTAGCTCAAGGTCATGAGTAGGGTAATTCTTCTCATAGTCCTTGAGCTGTCTGGAGGCATATGCTATTACTTTACCGTCTTGCATGAGGAAGCTCCAAGGCCATCTTGGATGCATCACTGTAGATGTCAATGCCTTGTCACTCTCTGGAACAGTCAAGGGAGCACTAGTCATCTTTTCTTCAGTTAGGAAAGCTGTGCTCGCATTTATCTGACCACTCAAACTTCTAGTTCTTTCTGGTCAGGGCTGTGAGTGGAGAGGCTATCTGGAAAAGTCCTCCACAAATTTTCTGTAATATCCTGCCAGGCCTAAGAAGCTTCTGATTTCACTGGCATTCTTGGGTCTACACCAGTTGCTGACTGCTTCTATCTTGGCTGGATCAACTTGAATGCCTTCTTTGGATACAATGTGACCTAGGAAGGTCACCTGATCTAGCCAAAACTCACACTTTGAGAATTTTGCATAGAGCTTCTCCTGCTGAAGGATCTGCAGCACTATCCTCAAGTGTGTAGCATGGTCCTCTGGAGTCTGTGAGTATATGAGAATATCATCAATAAATACAATGACGAATTTATCGAGATATTCCCTGAAGATGTGGTTCATCAGCTCCATGAAGACTGCTGGAGCATTGGTTACTCCAAAAGGCATCACTACAAATTCGTAGTGGCCGTATCTTGTCCTGAAGGCCGTCCTGGGGATGTCACTTTCTTTAACCTTTAGCTGATGATACCCAGAACGCAGATCTATCTTCGAGAACACTGTAGCCCTTTGAGTTGATCAAATAAATCATCTATTCTAGGAAGGGGTACTTGTTCTTGATGGTTACCTTGTTCAGAGCTCTGTAATCTATGCACAGACGCATAGACCCATCCTTCTTCTTGACGAAAAGTACAGGAGCTCCCCAGGGTGAATGACTCGGGCGGATGAAGCCCTTGTCTAGTAGCTCCGGGAGTTTCTCTTGTAATTCTTTCAGCTCTGCAGGAGACATACGATATGGGGCTTTTGAGACCGGACCGGTACCTGGCACCAGCTCAATCTCAAATTCCACCTCCCTGTTGGGCGGTAGTCCAGGTAGTTCTTCTGGGAACACTTCTGGATATTCGCAGACTACCCGTACATCCTCCTGCTTGAGTTCTTTCTTTGCTTCTGAGTCCACTACGTGTGCAAGAAAACCAGCACACCCTTGCTCTAGCACCTGGTGGGCTGCCAAGGCTGAGAGGAATTTCTGAGTCTTCCTCTTTGGGGCTCCTTGAAACTCGAATGGTGGTTCTCCTTCTGGGCTGAAAACCACCTTCCTTCTACGGCAGTCCACTGAAGCGTTGTACTTACTGAGGAAATCCATGCCCAGTATGATGTCGAAGTCTTGCATCGCAAGGACTATCAGATCGACATATAGCTCTCGGTCTGAAATCTTGATTGGCACAGCCCGGAGCCACTGGGTGGATTCCATGATCTCCCCTGAAGGGAGAGTTGTCAGGAATCTGGACTCCCAACTCTCTGCAGGCACCTGTAACTTACTAGCAAAAGGTACTGATACGAAAGAATGGGTCGCCCCAGTGTCAAACAGTGTAGTAGCTAAATGCTGAAAAATAACTATTTGACCTGTTACGACCGTGGAGGCGCTGGCAGCTTCTTCCTTCGTGAGGGAAAAGACTCTGGCGTTGGTTGGAACTGGTGCTGCTTCCAACCCTCCTTGACTGATCTGAGGTCCCTCCAGTATAGTAGGCATGTAATGTAACTGAGGCTTGCCTCCATACTGTACGGACTGCTGAGGAAGTACCTTAAACTTGTTTGGGCAGTCTTTGGATCTGTGTCCCTCTTGTCCACATGAGTAGCATCCAGTTACACCCAAAAGGCATGCTCCTGGATGGGTCCTCCCACACTTAGGACAAGGTGGATACCTAGCTTGCTTGTTCTCTGGGTTTCCTTTTTGGCTGCCAGGCCACTGCTTCCTTTTGTGGTTCTTGTTCTTCCAGTTCTGGTTATTTGGCTGAGGCTTCTGGCCTCCTGTTGTCTTGTTCTCAATCAGGACTGGCTTCTGCTGTGTTTGCTGTGCCTTGATGCTATTCAGATAGTGCTCTGAGATTAGAGCACTACTGACCAACTCCTCGCTGGTCTGGGGTCGGTGCGTCCCGCTGTTCACGTTGAGTGATATTTCAGGGTTCAGCATGCGGAGCATCAGTCTGACTCGCTCCTTCTCTGTGCTAACTAACTCTGGGCAGAGGCGAGCTAGTCTGTTGAACCTCGCGACTGCTTCTCCCACTGGTAGGTTACCTTGTCTGAACTCCATGAAGTCCTCGTAGTGCTTGTTGGTAACCCGCATGTGGAAGAACTCCTCATAGAACTCTTGCTCGAAATCTGTCCAGCTCATCTGGTTGACTATCCTCTTACTCTTGACTCGCTCCCACCACATACGAGCATCTCCAGTTAGGCAGAAGGAGGCACATTTGACCTTCTCGACTTCTGGCCAGTCAAGAAGCTCCATTGTGCTCTCTAAAGTCTTGAACCAAGCCTGGGCATCCCAGGGCTCAGTCGTGCCTGAGAAGCTTTCGGGTTTCAGCCTCTGCCACAGGATGAGGTATGCTTCTTGTCTTCGGTTCACGGCAGGGGTCTCCTGTGTGACTGGTGGAACTTCAGCCACCACTGGAGTTCCCACTCCTGCTGTGGGTGGTGTAGGGGGCACTGGGTGCTGATTTGCCATCAGTGTGGCGATGGTCATCTGTTGTTCTGTAATCTAAGCTTGCATTTGAGCAATGACTGCCATCAGGTTTGGCTGTTCTGTGCCAGGCTCATTGTTATCTTGAACTGGAGTTCTGTTCCTTGCATTAGGAGCTCGGCCTCTTCTTGCCATCTAATAACGTATAAGGGAACAAGAAATCACTACTACATCTCTAGGTATAACTTGTCTTCTTACTTAGTAACCTAATATCCATTCTAGGGATTAAACATGATTCCGTGATACTAAGGTATTAAACATGCTTCCTTGTTCTATGCACGTATGAGTAAGTACTTAAGCATTTCTCTATACTGCAATTAAGTAAAGGAGCAATAGAAAAACTGAAACTTAAAGCTTTGTTACTTGAAGACGGCAAGGTTGATGCTGATGTGTGTGTGATGCTGGAGAATGGGAACTGCTCTGATACCAACTGTAGCGACCCGCCTTCTCTACCTTAGACGGACCGTTACATGTCTACTTCTTGACTCTAATGCACGACTAAAAATGCGGAACTTTCTTTTTTTTTTCTTTTAATCCATCTAAGGATGGTATTCTAACTTTAATAGTCATGCATGATACAATGGAAACTTCTCTTTCTCTAGACTTCTCTGCAATGGTACCAGTCGACTGTTATCTAACCAGTCGGCTGGTATCGGCCACAAAAAGTTTCTGGGCGCGACACCAGTCGACTGGCCTCTTGGCAGTTGACTGATGCATCGAACAGAAGCTACTGTTCGATAGGGCAGTCGACTGATACTGAACTAGTCGACTGGCATGCCTGAAATTCTGAAATTCAGATTCAAAACCTTGTATCAAAAGTCCACCAAACATATGGTTTCGAACCATACAAAGACACAACACCATTTCTATACTCTATACTAGTTTCCTAAACATTTTAGCCAATCAAAACAACTTCATAAACTCGAAATTAGGACTTTTGCGGAAGTAAATAAGTTATGGAAATCTATATGAACTTTAAACTAGAGTTTTGTACCAAACTTAACTCCTATGCATTCATAACACCAAAACACATGTCTATAACCTTACTAAAGCATTATGGAATGGGAATGTAACTTTTCCAAGCATATTTAAAGCAATAAAGACTTGATTCAAGGGAAACTCACAATATCTTGGCACATGCATCCAATAGCTCCATCAAGTATCAATATTCAAAACTACTCACACTCATACTCATCCAATGCAATCATAAGGATATGTATGCTAAATAAAATGGCATGGAATCTTTACTCATGGTTTTAAGACATGTAAAATATCTAAAACGCAAATACTTGGATAAATGCTATATGATCTAACTTAAACTAAGACTTTATAATAAATGCACTTTAAGTCCTTCGTTCATCTTGTCCCAAGGACCTCTCCAAGGTCAGCCACCACACACACGTCACTCAGCACCGCCTTGTCGCCTTCCTTCAGAATTGCTTGCCTTTACCTTTACCTGCAGCAAGAGGAAATGCAACTAATAAGCAAAAAGGCTTAGTATGTACTATCTAGCTCACAAAAATCTCGAAATGTGCAAGCATGCTTCTTAAACAATGTGAAATCACATGAGATACTTTTATGCTTAAAAGAAACACTAAAAACGCATGTATAACTCAAGACATGCATACTCAAGCATTAATAAGTCTTAACTTGCTTGTTCTTGGCTTAACTTGAAACTTTAGCAATTCGTTAACTTTAAATCTTTCTTTAACTTTTAGAAAACTTTCTTAAACTTTAGAAAAACTTTGCTAAAGTATATACTTGAAAATAATATCTCACTTGGATCCACTTAAGACGTAAGTACCATCTTATGCGCGTTCCCTAAAAGGTTGGGGTAGCGAGCCACCAATCCTAATAGAGCAGACCTTGGTCTACCAGGGCCAAGACCTTGGAATTGGACACCTGGATTTCTTTAACGATGCCCTTGGACGCCGGGTACTGGCCTTAGAAAATAAAATACTTACTTTTTCTTATCTTGAATGCCTTGGCATTTTAACGAGCACCTTGTGTGCCCAAATCCCTAAGTCTTGACTTTTGGGGATTTCTTAAGGCCTTGGCCTTTTCTTTTCTTATCTTTATCTTCTCTTTTCTTTTCTCATAACTTTTCTTAGCCCCTAACCTCATATAGGGTGCTTAATCAAACTTATACAAGCATGGATCAAACTAGGATTACATGCAAAATCATAAACTTTAAGGAAAATTACATTTTGACTTTCTAACGGGGAAAAACTTGCAAAAAACCGCCTCTTACTACAGGTGAGCAGTACTTACATTGATATCTTGGACTTACAACCAAAATTGATGTCTAGGGCTCGGGAGAAACTTGAGATCTCGATGAACCGTTCGCGCCTACGCGTTCCTCTCGTCGAGACGAACCAAACGCTCCGCCCTCCTTGCTTCTTCCTTGGCCGGCGCCCCCTTAGAAGAGGAGAGGAGGCCTTGGTGTGTTTTCACCCAAGAGAGGAGAGGGGGCGGCGTGCGTGAGTTTTGGGCGAGGAAGAGAGTGTTTTGAGAGGAAATAAAATTTCTCTCTTTAATTATCTATTTATACTTAGGGTATTTAAGTCCAATTATAACTTAACTTAATATTTCTCTATTTTCTTTCAGCACACCCCTGTTGGGGCTCCTGGTTAACCTGACCAACTTAAGTCGTTGATCCCATGGGAGGTCTCGGGTTCAAAACTCATCCAGGCAACTTTATGCCGAAAATTCTATTTCTTTTAATAAAATACTAAACGGACTCGGAAAATTCCATAAAAATATTCTAAAAATTCCTAAAAATATCTAGAATATTTCTAAAACATTTTTAACTAATTTCAAGGACTTTAAGGACTTAAAATGGAAATTTTGGGGCGTTACACCAGGAACTATATGTTTACTTATGTGTTTGAATAATGACTTATGGAACCTTATGATATAATGTTATGTGAGACATGATAGGATGCTTAAGTTCAAAGTTAATATGCTAAGGTTCCCATGTCAATAAGTTAAGAATGGTAACAGGGCATGTATAAGTTAAGTTATTCCGCTGCCTTATGATGTCTACATGCCCTAAGCATGTTAACGTAACGCCGCTTAGGAAAAAAAAAGCGGGCGTTACAGTAAACGATAAGTATTAGCATTGTTTTTGATTTCTTTGCATATTATTTCCGCTGCGCTAACAATTCTATAGAGATTCAAGATCCGAAAAAGTGCATTCACCCCCCCTCTGCACGTCATAAACGATCCTTCAGTTGCTATCAGAGCCGGTGCGTTTTGGAAGATCTAACAGTCAACCAGAACAATTGTGATGGTGTTTCAAGAGGCATACTCCACCGCACGACCTCCGTTCTTCGATGGGAACGACTTCGCCTATTGGAAAGGTAGGATGCAATACTACCTTATGAATGACATTGAAAATTGGATAAGTGTTGCAGATGGCTTCGAGGCGCCTGTCGATGAAAGTGGAGACCCAACACCAATGAGATCATGGTCGAAGGAGGTGATGAAGAGGGCGCAATCTAATGCCAAGGCTACCACCACACTGCAATGTGGGCTCTCGAAGGAGCAACTGAACAAGGTGGGGTCATTCAAGAGCGCCAAGGAACTATGTGACAAGTTGGTTGAACTGAACGAGGGGTCAAACGAGTCCAGAAGAGCCAAGAAGGACTTGCTAGTGGCCCAACTACAATCCCTTTCTATGAAGAGCAATGAGACCGTCAGCCAGCTACATGGAAGGGTAAAGGAAGTAATAAACGAGCTCCATGTGATTGGAGAGAAGATAGAGAACCGGGACATCGTCAGGTATGTTCTACAAGCCTTCCCAAGAACCACCTTGTGGGCATCCATGGTTGATGCATACAAGGTATCGAGGGATTTGTCAATTGTTAAATTGGACGATCTTTTCTGTGAATATGAGCTACACGAGCAAGCTAATGTCTCGGCAAATGAGAAAGGTATTGCTTTTGTTGCAGAAAAGGAGAAGAAGAAGTGGAAGGAAAAGAAGAAGGTGGTTTACTCATCCTCGTCAGACTCAGAAGAATCTAGCACATCTTTGGATAGCCATCAAGAGGCGTTCATGGTAAGAAAGTTTCGTAGAGCATTTAAAAGTTTATCTAACAAATCCTATGCTAGAAAAGGGGCCAAAGGTAAGGGTAAGGCCAAGGACATAATATGCTACAACTGTCATCAAAAGGGACATATGAAGAACGAGTGTCCCCTGAAGAAAAGGGATGACAAGAAGGAAGAGAAGAGGAAGAGTGACAAGAAGAAATCAAAGGGAAAGGAGAAGGGTGCCACCAACCTCAAGGCAACTTGGGATGATCCCTCATCCTCAGAGGAAGAAGAAGAGCAAGTCTCCCACTTTGCTCATATGGCACAAGATCACTCAGACTCATCAGATGATGAACGAAGCTCAAGTAGTGAAGATGAGAGCTCCTCTACTTCATCATCAGAGTCAGAAGCTTCGGTAAGTGAGGTATACCACTTACCCTCCTCTACTTTAGTGAAAATAATTTCTAGTACGAACATGGACTTAGCTAAGGCTAGAAGTAAAGTTAAGGATCTAAAAGAACAAATTGCCATGCTTAGAGTAGAAGCTACTAAACTTAAAGATTTGCATGCTAGTTCTACCTCTTCACATGCTTCACACCTTGAAAATGAAAATAGGAAATTAAGGAAACAGGTATATGACCTCACAAAGGCCCTTAAGAAATTTCATGTAGGATCAAGTAACCTAGATATGATCATCAACAGTCAAAGGGTTGTGTACAACAAAGCCGGGTTGGGTTATAGGCCTAAGACAAAGGAGGTAGCCTTTGTCTCACTTACCGGTAGGATTGGTGCATCTAGGAGACTAGGGGCTAGGGGAACTACAAAGAAGGCATGGGTACCTAAGAGATTTCTAAATGATGCTTATGGATCAAAGATTTGGGTACCAAAAGAGTATATTTTCCGTGTTGTTTAGGTAAAGGTGAAGGAGGCCCCAACAATGTGGATAGTAGATAGTGGATGCTCAAGACACATGATCGGGGATGTGAGCAAGTTCACCACTATTAGCTACCTAAGAGAAGGGACCGTCTCCTTTGGGAATAGTGGAAAGTTGAGAATCATTGGTAGGGGCACAATTGAGGTATCTCCCACTATTTCCATACATAAGGTACTTTTGATCAAAGACATGAAGTTCAATTTATTATGTGTAAGTCAATTATGTGATGCCGGTTTAAAGTTGAATTTCATGCTAGAAAATGCATCATTAGACATAATGAATCAAGTGCTACCATATTAGAAGGGTTTAGAGAAGCGAATCTATATTATCTTGATCTTAGCTATGCTACTAACAATGTTGTTAAGTGTCTCATGTCTAAAGAAGAAGAAGGGTGGTTGTGGCACCGGAGACTTGGACACGTCAACATGAGGAGCATTGCAAGAGTAGCTAAGGAAGAGTTGGTGAAGGGGCTACCAATGATCAAGTATGAGAAGAACAAATTGTGTGATGCATGTCAAGAGGGTAAGCAATCGAAAGCATCACACAAAGGTAAAACCCTAACTGTTGGATCAAGAGAATACGATAGAGGGGGGGTGAATATCGTAAATCGTTTCAGATTGAAAAAGAGAATACGCAGCGGAAAAATTAAAACTAAACAATACACAAACACCAAGATTTTACTTGGTTCGGAGTTGCGGTCAGCTCCTACTTCAAGGCCACGGTCATTGACCGTTTACTGCGGGCAATTCTATATGTGCGCAAAACAGTTTACAAACAGATATTAGAATTACAGTACATTAAACTTAAAAAGATAACTCTTCGTTACCGACGTCCGGTGTGGAATGTATCTCAGAGCAGAGGGACGTCGTCGACGCTTGTATCTCGAGTTGGGAGGTTTCCGGAGCAAAGCGTTTGAGTAGAAGAGCGTATTGGCGTTGGAAGCAGTGATTGTTGAAGCCTTGGGGTCGAACTCATGTTTGGCTTTACTTAGGGCGCCCGAGTCCTTCCGGGCGCCCAACCCAGCTACTGCCTCACTCCTTTGAGGCGTTCTGAGCTGTAGTCACTTGTTCCTTTGGTCCTGCATCCAGAGTTAGTACCAAACAAGATAAAGCAACAATGTTAGTGATTCTTACAGCCATAGCTGTCTTGGTTCTGACTTTGGTCTCCAAAATGGAACCCTCGGTCGAACCGACGCCTACTGTTCCCTCGACGGGGAATGCGTCCTCACCTACTCCTCTCAGGAGAATTTACCTGATCCCAACCGGCTCCTCCGGTTGGACTTTTGCCTAGCAGTCCTTCGATAGGTGCCCAGCTGTCCTTCGCCAGGTCTTCAGTACCAAGCAGTCCTTCGCTTGTGCCTAGTAGTCCTTCGCTAGGGCTTTGTATCCTGGCATTCCTTCGCCAGGTGCCTAGCAATCCTTCGCTAGGGCTTTGTGTCCCGGCATTCCTTCGCCAGGTTCCTAGCTGTCCTTCGCTAGGTCTTTGTATCCCGGCATTCCTTCGCCAGGTGCTTAGCAGCCCTTCGCTAGGTCTTTGTTTCCTGGCAGTCCTTCGCTAGGTGCTAGCAGCCCTTCGCTAGGACATTGTTTCCTGGCAGTCCTTCGCCAGGTGCCTAGCAGCCCTTCGCCAGGACTTTGTTTCCTGGCAGTCCTTCGCCAGGTGCCTAGCATCCCTTCGCCAGGACTTCATTCTGCACACTCAAGTAACTTTATTAGATCACAAATAAACTTAACTTTGAATCCTTTGCCAATATCAAAACAAGGTTCGATATGGTGCTTCCTACACCAACAATCTCCCCCTTTTTGATTTATGGCAACACAATTCAAAGTTATGTTAAAAACTTATAACAGTTAAGAACATCAGGTAAACAATGAAGTATAACTGTTTATGAACAAATAACTGTAGAGTTAAAAAAAATTCTTTATTTCTCATACACCCCCTAAAACCCTGAATATTGTGTTATAAAACACTTAAAACACTTAACTTTGACCTTTCCTCCCCTTTGACATATATCAAAAACATACATGGGCGAACAAGGTTTCTAATAGGGAGTTTTGAGTTTTACCAAAAATAGGTTTTTGACAAGGTGTTTCAAAAAGAGTAAAAGCATTTGTATCAACAAACACTTTTGAAAGCAAGCCTAAATTTTGTTAGAAGCTTTTACAAAAAAAATTACTTAGGCAAAATTTTGAATCCAAATTTCCCTAAAAAATTTCAACTTTGAGAATTGGGAAAATTTTGTTTTAAAAGAATTTGTACACTTAGAAGAATATGCTTGGAAATACTTTGTGTATTTTGAAAAAACAAAATCTTTAAGAATTTTCTAGACAAGTTTTTCACCAAAAAAACTTTACTTAGGAACATTTGCCAACATTTTCAAAACGTTTTTGCTCAGACAAATTTTGTTTACTAAGAAAAATTTTACTTAGGAAAAACATGCACTTAAAAAATTTAAAACACTTAGAAATTTTTGCTTTTCGAAAAGGAGATAAAAAAAATTCCTTTCTCTCTTTCTTGCTCTCCCCCTTGGCTATATATATCAATAAAGAAATATATTTTAAAATAAGTTTTAAGAAAAAGTTTGTGTATCAGAGCCTATGAGTTTTGAAAACATAAAAATACTTAGTATAATTCTTGAAAGCATAGCAAAAGCTTAAATTGCACCAACAAAACTCCACTTTGAAAGGTATTGTGCAATTTTGAAAAAAGATTTTGTATTTATAGGCAAATCTTTAGAAAATTCACGTACTTAGAATACTATTGCCTTAGAAAAGTATTAGTTCTTTTTGAAAACATTATATTTTGAAAAATAGAAGTACTTTTGAAAGATATTATGCAATTTTTGAAAAATATAAGTACTTTTGAAAAAATATGCATTTTTGAAAAATATGCAAGTACTTTTGAAAAAAAAACAGATTGAGCCTTTTTGGAAAGTCTAAGTACTGTTTTTGAAAACTATTAGACTTTGAAAAATATAAATAATTTTTGAAAAGTATTATGCATTTTGAAAACATAATATTTTACTTGACTAGGTTTCTTTTCCAGTCTGACACAATCCTAGGAAACCTTGTAAATCATGATGTGGACCTTCCTCTGTGTCTTTAGGGTTTATTAAAATCAAAAGAATAATTTTGAATAACCTTCTGAATATGATAACTTTTAAGGAGATAAATTTTTGAAAACACAACTTGAAATGAAAATAATTTCTTTTTTTAAAGCATAAGCCCCGAAGAAAATTTTGAAATGATAATGGTTCTTCAAAGAGATAGTAATATACCAAGGTTTTTGAGCCAATTTTTGAAAACCTTATTTTGAGATGATACTAAATTTTAGAGCATAAGGTTTTGAGAATAAATCTAAATTTTTCGACATAAAAAAAACTCCCCTTGTATCCGACTCGTCTTGACTTTATCTAAGTGCTTGAAGGGTCATTAGTATTGACTAGGTTTGACTATTTTGACCATGTTTGACTCAGTTGACTATGATTGACCAATCAATAACTAAATCAAACAAGCCCTAGATTATATTTAGAACGAGTCTATTGTGATATTTAACATGAAATTCAGTATTTTGAAACTGTTAGAGTTGAAAAAGTAAGGTATAGTAAACCGAATTAACTAGAGATAATTTTGAATAACTTTTGAAAGCACTTTGAGTTTTATTTAGAAGGATAGTGAATTATGCTTTTAGGTCCTAGATGTCTCACCCAGTTCTACGTGATCAAGCATGTTAACCTTATGGGTTTTTGTGAGACAGGTTTTGATAGAAGTAAGGATTTTATTTTGAAAAATTATGATTAGTTTTGAAAAGTTAAATTAATTTTGAAAACCATTTTAATAAATTTTAATTTTATTTTGAAAACAAATGGTTGAATCTATGATTGATTGAAATTTATGTTAGATTTGAATTTGACAAGAAGTAAATTGAATTTGAATTTCAAAAATTAGCTTCCAGGTCTTGGCGAGGCACAAGGCCTTCTTTGGTCGTAGCCTTATTGGATCATCAACCCTTTCCTTGACAAAGCCTTTTAGTGAAATTTCATTTTCAAAATTACTTATTGACAAATTCTGGTCTAATTAGTTTGGGTCTTGGATCGGTAGCTTCGGCTAGTTTCACCAGTCTAAACAGACCAAGTAGAGTATACTTGACCTTATTAGAAGAGGCTTCCCTAACGTACTATCATCTCACCTCCACCCAATACTATGTTGTTCAAATTTCAGTTAATCGTTTTAGTCCTTAATCTAACCAATCCTAAATCTAAGCATAATAACATACGCGAGAAAAGTAATCATCTAGTCACGTCATAATTGTAATGATATTCTGGGTTTATAGAATTAGTAAAATTGTGAATTAGGCTTTCTAGCATTTTGTCCTTATGATTCAATATTTCATCTTCTTGTTCCGATTTACTAATGTTTGCTTTAACTAATTTATAAGGTTCAATCATATTATTCAATGTAAATAATGGATTTTCAAATGCTGTAAATTTACCTTTAGATTTCTTTTTGGAGCTCTCCCCCTTGATTTTAACCATCTTTCTTCTGCTTGATTGTTTCTTCAGTATTTTGTAGTGGTCGCGAGCCAACCGGACCAGTTTCCGAGGATCTCCTTCTTCGTCGTCAAGTTCTGAGTCTGAGTTGGACTTAGGTACTGGTTGATGCCTCTTTTGCAGTTCTCTTGGAGTTTTCCCTTCAATGAAAACTATACCTTCCTCGACCATTGCAGTATCAGCTTGATTATTTAACCTTAATTCAGAAAATGATTCAAAATTAGTTACCGATTTTGTCTCAGAAAACTCGTTGTCTGACTCTGATTCTATTTCGACGTCGGGTGTCGATTTTGTCGCAGCTACTTGTGCTTGAGCCGAGAATGCAAAATGACTTGCCTGATCTTCCTTATCGTCTGATTTATCCGATGATTCGAGCATCACACCTTCAAAGATCTCAATATCGGAGCTCTCTTCATGTAGGTTGATTAGCTTCTCCCACATCTCTTTAGCACAGTTGAAGGATCCGATCTGCTTCAATTCTTCATTAGTTAGGCCACATTGTAGGATTGCAGTCGCCTTTGCATCTGCCTCAATCTTCGTCAGAGTTGGTTCGTCCAGTTTATCCCAGGCGATCGACTTTCCATCTTCTGTAGGTACTGAAAACCCTGTTTGGATCATCATCCATAAATCCAGATGGGTCTTTAGGTGGGATTCTATTAGACCCTTCCAGGTTCTGAAGTTCTCGCCACATAATAGGGGTGGACGGACACTATTCCACTCTTGGTTGGCCATTTAGTTTATACCTTGTACACAAAAGAAACACCAAAAATGTACCAAGACTTGGTCTTGGATTAGTAGTGCGGGAGAAGGGGGAAAATAGCCCAAAATAAATGTTGCACGAATTTCGAGGCGGAATAATAATAAAATAATAAAAATAATTTATGACAAATTTTTGAAAATGTTGATTTTGTCAATTCTGAAAACAAATAAGAATTCAACGTTGAAAATTTTGCTCGAATTATGGTAACACGAATTTCGAGAAAAATATTAAAATAATAATTAAAAAAAAGTTTAGGATAAATTTTCAAAAAGATTGTTTTATCAATTGTAATGAATGGTGAAAAAATAAGAATTCAAAATTGAAAAAGGCGTATTGCACCAAACTCGATTAACGAGAAAGATTAAAAAAGATAAAATAATTACGAAAATCCGAAAAACTATCAAATTGGTGGTTGCACCAAATTTGAGCTACCCCGCTGTGATACCACTTGTTGGATCGAGAGAATACGATAGAGGGGGGGTGAATATCGTAAATCGTTTCGGATTGAAAAAGAGAATACGCAGCGGAAAAATTAAAACTAAACAATACACAAACACCAAGATTTTACTTAGTTCGGAGTCGCAGTCGGCTCCTACTCCAAGGCCCACGGTCGTTGACCGTTTACTGTGGGCAATTCTATATGTGCACAAAATGGTTTACAAACAAATATTACAATTACAGTACAGTAATCATAAAAAGACAGCTCTTCGTTACCGACGTCCAGTGTGGAATGTATCTCGGAGCAGAGGGACGTCGTCGGCGCTTGTATCTCGAGTTGGGAGGTTTCCGAAGCAAAGCATTTGAGTAGAAGAGCGTATTGGCGTTGGAAGCAGTGATTGTTGAAGCCTTGGGGTCGAGGGGCTTTTTATAGCCACCTAGGCCGCCCTGAACGTTGGGGGCGCCCCCCCCCCCCCCACGTGTCACCCGATCCGAGCAACTCTCGGTCAACCCTTATCCCACACGAATAGGGCTGAGAGTTGACTATGGGGGCGCCCGGGACGCTGGGGGTGCCCTGGTTGACACTTTCAGCGGGCTTCTCGGCTAGATGATCTTTATCCGCTTCGTTGGCTTAAGCCCAGGGCGCCCTGGGCACTCTGGGCACTCTGGGCGCCCGGGACGCTAGGGGCGCCCGGGACGCTGGGGGCGCCCCAGCCAGTATGCTTCCGAAGCATACTTTTGCTGAACTCATGTTTGGCTTTACTTAGGGCGCCCGAGTCCTTCCGGGCGCCCAACCCAGCTGCTGCCTCACTCCTTTGAGGCTTTCTGAGCTGCAGACACTCATTCCTTTGGTCCTGCATCCAGGGTTAGTACCAAACAAGATAAAGCAACAATGCTAGTGATTCTTACAACCGTAGCTGTCTTGGTTCTGACGTTGGGTCTCCAAAATGGAACCCTAGGTTGAACCGACGCCTACTGTTCCCTCGACGGGGAACGTGTCCTCACATACTCCTCTCAGGAGAATTTATCTGATGCCAACCGACTCCTCCGGTTGGACTTTTACCCAGCAGTCCTTCGCCAGGTCTTCAGTACCAAGCAGTCCTTCGCCTGGTGCCTAGCAGTCCTTCGCTAGGGCTTTCTATCCTGGCATTCCTTGGCCAGGTGCCTAGCAGTCCTTCGCTAGGGCTTTGTGTCCTGGCATTCCTTCGCCAGGTGCCTAGCTGTCCTTCGCTAGGGCTTTTTATCCCGGCATTCCTTCGCCAGGTGCCTAGCAGCCCTTCGCTAGGTCTTTGTTTCCTGGCAGTCCTTCGCCAGGTGCCTAGCAGCCCTTCGCTAGGACTTTGTTTCCTGGCAGTCCTTCGCCAGGTGCCTAGTAGCCCTTCGCTAGGACTTTGTTTCTGGCAGTCCTTCGCTAGGTGCCTAGCAGCCCTTCGCTAGGACTTTGTTTCCTGGCAGTCCTTCGCCAGGTGCCTAGCATCCCTTCGCCAGGACTTCTTTCTGCACACTCAAGTAACTTTATTAGATCACAAATAAACTTAACTTTGAATCCTTTGCCAATATCAAAACAAGGTTCAATATGGTGCTTCCTGCACCAACACTAACCACTACCTCTTTGCCTTTAGAACTTTTGCACATAGATTTGTTTGACTGCCATAGTACTCCCTCACTTGTAGGGATTAAATATTGCTTAGTCATAGTAGATGATTTTTCTAGATTTACATGGGTTTATTTCTTAATGTAACGCCCTAAAATTTCCCATATGAAATATTATGAAATTATGAATTCATGAAATATTATTATGGAATATTATGAAATATTATGAATTCATGAATATGAAATATTATGGAATTCATGAAATATTATCATGAAATATTATGAAATATTATGAATTCATGAATAGGAAATATTATGGAATTCATGAAATATTATCATGAAATATTATGAATTCATGGAATATTATTATTATTATGAAATTTCATGATGGGCTTGGCTTAATGGGCTTTGATATGGATTAGTGCAAAATGTGATAAAAAGAAAAGGTAGAAAGGAGGAAGCAAGGATTGAACCTTGAACCTCCTAGTTGCACTAATCATGTCATAACCAACACACCAAGCCATATTTCATGTAGAGGAAATAAGAGACATGCTTGTTAAAAGCTAGGGAAGTGAAGAGACATGTCTCTTCATGAGAAAAGTATAAATAAGGGAAAGAGAAGTAGGAATAACTTCCTCTTCTTCTTCCTCACTCTCATCACCGAAAACCTCAAGCCCCTTCTCCCTTTTCATTTTCGAAAAAAACACAACCCTAGGGTTCTAACCCTAGGGAATTGGAAGGAGGAAGAACTCTACAAGGATCTTGCCCTCTACTAGGGCCAAGGGTTCTATAGAAGTGCTAGGAAGGAGAACACTCACCTTCCTTCAACCAAGGGCACCTTAAGATTTTAGAGAAGGAGAAATTCAAGCGAAAGGATGTAAGTATCCCCTCGCCTGCAGTGTAATAGTTGTGGTGTGATTATTCACCTTGATTGTTTCAAAAATGGGGACTTTTTCCCCTTTGCAAGTTTCGGCCACCCCCTTAGGGGAAGGCCTTGGTTCTTTCCTTGATACATGAGAAGACCTTTGAGACTTAGAGTATATATGTATATTGATTTTCTTCATGATGGTATGAACAAAAAGGAAGAAAAACTAGGGTTACACCCCTTGTAAGTTTCGGCCACCCCCTTAGGGGAAGGCATTGGTTCCTTTTGTTACATGAGTAGACCCTTGGAACTTAGGGTATATGTATATGTGGTTTATTCAAAATGTTGTGAACAAAACCTAGGGTTATACCCTTGTGTAGGTTTTGGCCAACACCCAAGAGGAGACCTTGGTTACCCCTTGATGCATGTGAAGACCCCTTGGGACTTAGGGTATACCTATATGTTGTGTCCCTTCATTTTGTGATAACAAAAACTAGGGTTTAGAGCTTGGATGGGTTTCGGCCAAGGGCTAGAAAAAGGGTTAGTGAGGGTTGAATTATCCTAAAATATATCCATGTTTAATGTATTGTAAGATAGTGTATACAAGGTGTTTGTATGAATGTCTGTGTGAATATTTAGTTCAAACCCTAATTTTCCCCTACCCTTGAGTTTCGGCCAACCCTAGAAGGACTAGGGTCTAGGGTTGCATAATTATCTCATGATGTGCTTTATGTTTAATAAGTTGCATGAATAGTATGTGAAGGTTAAACTACCCTACGGGACATGATTATGTTTAGTAAGATAATATGTATATGCATGTATGAAATATGATGTATGTATGAACATGTATGAAATATGATGTATGTATGAACATGTATGAAATATGATGTATGTATGAACATGTGTGGAATATGATGTATGTATGAACATGCATGAAATATGATGTATGTATGAGCATGCCTTATAGCCCATGGGGCACACTTATGAAATTGCATGTGATATGTTAAAATGCTTAAACGGATACTCTACTAAGTATGGGATCAAGAGCATCCCTTATGTTGTGTGGTGTGTCCCTCCGGGATCATGAGCACCCTTGAAGAGTGGTGTGTCCTGTAAGAGTGATTTGGAGTACTCCTTAGCATATATGTAAAAGCATGATAAGTATTTTACTTTCGAAGTTGTGTACCCGACTCGTAAGGGGGTCGTTAAACAAATCCGGGGTGCATGTTAACGTAAGGTCATGGCTCCGGTAGGACGGAAGGGTCCTGCTCTAATTAATTGGTGGCTCGCTACCCCAATTCATTAGGGAACACGCAATAGTTCCACGCGATATGTGGTACACAACAGGGCCCAATATGATATGGATGTATTTTTAAGTAATACCATTATGGAATTGTTTTGAAAACATTCATTGAAAGCATTTATTATATGTGAAGAGTATGCTTAAGGTACATGATACTGCATGCTTAGAAACTTAGATGTTTAGTATGCTTTGATGAACTCATGCTTATGATTTATTATGTGTACATGTTATGTTCTTTCGTATGGATTTTGCGAGTAGGACAAGATCCTTACTAAGCATTTGTGCTTACTAGTTTATCTGTTGTCTTATGCTGCAGATAAGGGTAAGGAACACTTAAACTAAAGGAAGAGGCAGGAGGCTGAAGATGTGTGGGGTGGTGGCTCGGGAAGAAAGACTTCTATATCTACATATTTATGCTTATGTTATGCTCCTTGACAATGAATGATAGTGATTAGGATCTATATTGCATGACGATTATAATACTTGGAGTTTTCATATACTTGATTTTATTGGATTATATTATGGTTTGAAATAAAATGTGAACCTCTCATGTTATGGAATAACTTTTGATTAAAATATTTCAAATGATGTTCTAGCAATTCAAGCATGACATTTGTTTGACATGTATAGGCAAGCATGCTTAGCACTTAGTCCTTGCATTGTTTGTTTTAAATTTTATGCTAGAAGATAGAGGAAAAAAAAAATATATGATTAATTGTTACGTAACCCCGCCCCGAGGGTAGATATAAGGGCGGGCGTTACACTTAAAGCATAAGGATGATACCCTAGAGATTTTTATAGGATTTAGCAAAAGGGTAGAAAACGAAAAGAACATCAAAATAAACCAAATTAGGAGTGACCATGGTGGGGAGTTCCAAAACGCTAATTTCACACAATTTTGTGTTGAAAATGGGTACAAGCATGAGTTTTCATGCCCGAGGACTCCTCAACAAAATGGGGTAGTTGAGAGGAAAAATTGAGCCCTACAAGAAGCTGCTAGGACTATGCTTAATGCATACTCTCTTCCTAGCTACTTTTGGGCCGAAGCAGTTAACACCGCTTGCTATATTCAAAACCGGGTGTTGGTACATAGGTTTCTAGGGAAAACACCTTTTGAATTGTGGAATGGAAGAGTACCACAGGTACATTATCTTAGAGTCTTTGGATGTAAAGCTTACATCTTAAACACCAAAGATGACCTAAGGAAATTTGAGTCAAAAGCCGATGGAGGAATTCTAGTAGGGTACTCATTGACTAGTAGGGGTTATAGAGTCTACAACAAGAGGACAAAAATGATTGAGGAATCCTCAAATGTCAAATTTGATGAAATAACTAGTACCTACCCTAGAAAGGCTTCAATTGATAAGGATATAGAAGAGGTCCAACCCCTTGCCTAAAGAATCCAAGACCTACATTTGGAGGGCAATGATCAAGGGGGAGTAAGAAGTACCCTAGAGGATGAGGAAGAAGGAGTAAATGAACCCACAACCTCTAGGCTCTTGAGACATCACCATGATCACCCTATTGACCAAATAGTGGGTGATGTCACTCAAGGAGTAAGGACTAGGTCCTACTTTAGGGATCAAACCAGTCAAATAGCTCTTATCTCCCAATTAGAACCTAAGTCCATTGATGAAGCATTGGGAGATGTTGATTGGGTCTTAGCTATGCAAGAAGAGCTAAATCAAATTGAGAGGAGTGAAGTTTGGGAGTTAGTTCCTAAGCCCACTGATTGTACCATTGTAACCACAAGATGGGTCTTTATGAACAAACTAGATGACCAAGGTAAAATCACTAGGAACAAGGCTAAATTGGTAGCTAGGGGATTTAACCAAGTTGAGGGACTAGATTATGATGAGACTAATGCCCCCGTAGCTAGGTTAGAATCATTTAGAATTCTACTAGCCTATGCCGCTCACATGGGTTTCACACTCCACCAAATGGATGTGAAGTCGGCATTCCTTAATGAGATTATTAAGGAAGAGGTATATATAGAACAACCCTCCGGGTTTGAAGACCCCAATTATCCAAGACACGTGTTCAAATTAAGAAAAGCCCTATATGGATTGAAACAAGCTCCCCGTGCTTGGTATGAAAGGCTTTCTTTATTTTTAGTGTCTAAGGGGTTTAGGAGAGGAACAACTGACCCTACATTGTTCCTAAAATCTAAGGACAAGGACATATTTGTTGCCCAAGTCTATGTAGACGATATCATTTTTGGGTCAACAAATAATGACTTCCTACAAGAATTCATCAAGTGTATGGAAGATGAATTTGAGATGAGTCTTGTAGGATAGTTAACCTTCTTCTTAGGCCTTCAAGTAAAGCAAACTAATGAAGGTACACATGTCTTTCAAACCAAATATGCTAAGGAAATGTTAAAGAAATTTGGTTTAGAAATTGCTAAGGTAGCATCTACACCCATAGGAACCAATGTGAAAATGGATAGTGACATTGAAGGGAAAATGGTAGACTCTAAACAATATAGGAGCATGATTGGTAGCCTCCTATACCTAACCACTAGTAGACCCGACATACTTTTTGCGGTAGGTATGTGTGCAAGGTACCAATCTTGTGCCAAAGAGTCTCATTTTGTTGTAGTTATGAGGATCTTAAGGTATGTAAAAGGGGACCCTCAATGTCGGACTTTGGTATCCTAGAACTCCTAGTGTTGACCTAATTGGATACACCGACTCGGACTATGCGGGTTGCAAGTTAGATAGGAAGAGTACAAGTGGAGGGTGTCAATTCCTTGGGTCTTCCTTAGTTAGTTGGAGTAGTAGGAAACAACCATGCGTTGCCCTATCAACAACGGAGGCGGAATATGTGGCAATGGGTAGGTGTGTTTCCCAACTCCTTTGGATCATGCACACCTTAAAGGATTATGAGTTGCATTACACCAAGGTCAAAGTCTTATGTGATAATGTAAGCACAATCAACTTAACTAATAATCCGGTTCACCATTCTAGGATAAAACACATTGAAGTGAAACATCACTTCATTAGAGACCATGTGGCAAGGGGAGACATAGAACTACACTATGTTGAATCAAAGTCGAACCTAACCGATATCTTTACCAAGCCTCTTCTCGAATTGGAATTTACATCCTTAAAAAGATGCCTTGGAATGTGTTTTGTGGAAGTATAGGGTGAACTTGGAGATATTAGCTTTGAAAAAGGGTGCTTGATCCATAAGGGTGATACATTTGGCTCACTTGTGCTTATGGCACATTGTTGGACCATTAGAAGTATCAATATATGAAAACTAGACCAACTATGGGGAAGGCAAGTGTTTAATCAATGGACACTTTGCCCAAAGATCATAGTTGGACATTTTAAACATTGGAAAACCATTTTATGATTTACATACTTTGCCATGTTTTTAAAAGTCATATGTTTGCAAAATTGGATTCAAAGTTTGATACATTATGTAGTGGTTTTCAAAACTTTTGGATTTTTATCAAAAGTCATGCATGTTTAAAATTTTATATGGTTTAATATTTTTTCTGATAGAGTATAACATTTCAAACATGTATGCAAAATTTTATAATTTTTGGAATTTTCTGGGAGTTTCTGAAATTCGACAGAAAACCTGAAAATCAGACTGATAGCGTATCAGTCGACTGCCCCATGAGCAGTCGACTGGCACGCCTGCTTTCAGCCACTGTGAGAAATTTCAGAAATTCAATATTCTCACTTTTGATGCCCTAGGGTTTGGTTGCTTGAGGCAATTATTTTGATGGTGTCAAAGGGGGAGAATATGTGGTTTAAGTTAGAATTTCAACTTGGAATGGATGGTTTAAGGTGTTCTTTCTAACTAAGAAATTGAATGTTTAAAAATGGAGAAGACATGGATTAAGGGGGAGGTACCTCTTAGGTTTTGATATGTCTTATATTTTTAACATATTGTTGTTGTTAAGTGAAAACTTAACATGGATTGTGACTATAATTAAAAATGGGGAAAGACATAGGTTAAGGGGGAGGTTACCTCTTAGGGTTACTATGTCTCATGCTTTCTCAATTGCTATCTGTTTCTATTGTTATTATGGCTGTCATTTATCTCTAACTGAAACATATTGCCACACATCAAAAAGGGGGAGATTGTTGAGGCAATCGACCCTTAAATGATTGAAAGATCATGGTTTTGATGTGTGGGCGAATATGTTCAAAGTTAGAGTGTTATGTTGTATTTGATATGTGTGATTGAGTATGCAGGACTTAGAGAATCACACATGGTGGACTAATCCGAGGGACGAGAGCCGAGGGAGGAGAGCTCCAAGGGCAAGTCGGGAAGTGGACTTCAAGGGCACACGTGAAGGGTGGCATGGAGGCAAGCCAAGGGAAGGCTTGCGTGCGCATCCGAGGGACGATAGCCAGAGGAAGAGGACTTGAAGGGGCAAGCCAAGGGAGCAGACCTGAAGGCACACGCGAAGGAGAAGGTCCGGAGTGGCTGGAGGTGAGCTATGAGGCAGGGCAGTCGACTGCCAAAACTCACAGAAAGTTTGCAGCGTCGGGCTAGTCGACTGGCATTTGGGCAGTCGACTGGTATTCCCCAAAAACTAGCCATTGGCTAGCCGTTGGCTAGCAATTAATGCTAAGCCAGTCGACTGCCCCAGGGGCAGTCGACTGGTGCGAGCTGGACAGATTACGAATCTGTCCTATTCACCTATAAAAGGAGCACTTTTTGCATGTGCACGGTACGGCTCCGTACAGTGTCGAAGTGCTGCTCGTGTGTAGAGTGATTCTTGCTTCCTCTCTCGCATTTCTGCATCTGTAAAGAGGAAGATCTTGCTGTAAAGGTTTCTCCACCTCAAGGAGACTTTTCGATAGTGAAAAGTGGTGCTCGCGGCGTGGATCCTTGGACTAGTCACCCATCTGGGTGGATACCAAGTAAAAGATAAGTGTTAGCATTGTTTTTGATTTCTTTGCATATTATTTACGCTGCGCTAACAATTCTGTAGAGATCCAAGATCCAAAAAAGTGCATTCACCCCCCTCTGCACGTCATAAACGATCCTTCAGAATTGACTTTCTTCCATGGACTTGAAATCAAACAAACTCGAGACGGAATCCATGTGTATCAATCCAAATACACTCAAGAGATGCTCAAGAAATTTATCATGAGTGACTCTAAGGAGGTGACCACTCCCATGGCGACTAACACGCGATTAGATAATAATCAGAGTGGGAAGCCAGTCTATTTGACTCAATATAAAAGTATGATAGGTAGTTTGCTATATCTCACAGTGAGTCGCCTGGATATTCTTTTTGCTGTGGGTATATGCGCTAGATACCAAGTCTATGCCAAGGAATCTCATTTAATTGTTGTTAAGAGAATTTTGAGATACCTTAAGGGCATAATTGGAGTCGGTCTTTGGTACCCCCGTACAGAGTCGTTTGATTTGATAGGCTATACCGATTCCGACTATGCTCGGTGCAAGTTGGATCGGAAAAGCACAAGTGGGGGTTGCCAATTTTTAGGATCATCTTTAGTAAGTTGGTCAAGTCGGAAGCAACATTGTGTTGCTCTCTCCACGACCGAGGCAGAGTATATTGCCATGGGAGAAAGTGTATCACAATTGTTGTGGATGATACACACTTTAGAGGACTATGGATTGTCTTACAAGGGTGTTCAAGTGTTGTGTGACATCATAAGCACAATAAACCTTACAAAAAATCCAGTCCACCATTCAAGGACCAAACACATTGAAGTGCATCACCACTTCATTAGAGATCATGTTGCTAGAGGAGATATTGTACTCTCACATGTGGAGTCAAAATCGAATCTAGCAAACATTTTCACTAAACCACTCCCTGAAAATGAATTTAATTTCATGAGGAGGGAGTTAGGAATGTGTCGTGCACAATAGGATGGTAAAAACCCTTCATGGTCATTTCTAATTGTTGGGCAACTTGGGGACATCTCACACAAACTATAAGGTTTAACAAAATATTTTTGTATTGCTAGAAATAGGGTGAGATGTTAGGATCAACCAAATTACTCAAAATGTATTATGCATCCATTGAGTAATGAGGTTGAAGAGATAAAGATCATTAATTTGACCAAGTATGGGGAAAACCAATGTATAATATATGTGTATTTGGTTCCAAGAACATACTTGGGCATTCCAATCAAGTAAAATTGATTGGAGCATTGCTTGATTCAAATTTCAAACTTGAGTTGGGTTTTTGATCGATCTTAGGAGGTTTTGGCAAAATTCAATTAGTTGGAACATTGATTGATACAAATTTGGTAAGGGTTTTTGAATCCATAAGGACACAAACCACACTTGATTCAGGGGGTGCTTGAAACAATCTAGGGTTTAGGGGTGTTTGAAACGAGAGTTTCTGAATCGTATCAGAGTTTCAGAAACCAATCTGAAATCTGATCGGTCCATAGACCGATCAGGAATCACCTCAGAAATCATTTTGACGGTTCAAAACCTTCTGTATCAAACTTGATCGGTCCACCGACCGATCAGGACTCTCCCTGATCAGTCACCTTGACCGATCAGGGTTGTTTCTGATCGGTCAACAGACCTATCAGGAGTTTATGTATCAAATCTCAAGAGTCCTCTGATCATCCTCTTGATCGGTACACATCCTCCTGATTGGTCAAGTAGACCGATCAGGGGTCCTCCTGATTGGTCTGGTTGTAACGACCCGGAAAATTCTCTTAATATTTTCTTTAAAATATTAAGCATGTCCAGATAATTTTCCGAAGGATCTAGAAATATTAGTACGAACCTTAGCCTAGAAACCCATGGATCTCTCATTTAAATTGAGAAACTAAGTACTAAGGGGCCTTATAGAGGCTTTTTAGTGCCATTATTATGGGTGGATTTTAGGTAGAATTTAATATAAAAATAGATGGATTTTAATGAGAAATATTAACATAATTATGGGGGAATTTTCAAGAAATTTTCGAAATAATAGGAAATAAATTAAAAATAAAATAGAAAATTAGTGCATGCACCAAGGATTGAACCTTGGACCTCTTGTACAACCAAGTATGCACTAACCAATTCACCTAGCAAGGGAGTGCTATGAGGGAATGAAGTGGATATTAGTTAAGGCGTAGGAAATGAAGAGTCATCAAGGGAAGAGACATCATGACTCTTCATTTACCCCTTTTAAAAGTGATATAAATATGGAAAGGAAGTTACAACTTCCCTTCTCCTCTTCATTTCTTCTTCCTCCTTGCTTTAGCCGAAAACTCAAGGTGTTCTCCCCCTTAAGAAAAGTTCCACCAAGGACTCTATTTGGAAGATCTAGGTTCTCTTCCAAGGTTACAGGGGCCAGAAGGGTTCAAGTGGCAAAGGGATTCCCATTCTCCTTCTCTTTTAAGGTCTAAAAATCAAAGACAACCCAAGGTAAAACCCCCTCACCTGTGGTATGATGGTTTTCAAGATATTTATCATGATCTAAGTTTTGTTGGCATGATATGTTGCAAAAATCCATGGTTAGGGCTTATGGAAGTTTCGGCCAAGGCTATTGCTTGGGCTTAGGGATGATGTAAATTTACCTTTGTGCTCTTAAATGTTTCATGATGTTATGTAAGGCATAGATTATGATCTAGGGAAATTTTTGATACCCTATTAACCCTCTAGGGTTTTGGCCACATCAAAGTCAAGGGGCTAGGGGAAAACTCCAACCTCTCCAAGCATGATTAATATGTTTCTTATGATACCTTATGGGTAAAAATGGTGTTAAATGAACTTTTCCATGGGCTTGTTACCCTTCTAGGGTTTCGGCCAACCCTTGCCTTAGGCCTAGGGCTTGGGGTTAAGTCCAATCAAGGGTTTAAATGATTTTTCTATGGCATGATATGTAAGTAAGGGATGTTAATCATGATCTAGGCAAATTTTCCATGGACCCATGGTCCTTTAGGACTTTCGGCCAAGACCCAAACCTAGGGTTTGGTTTGGGTTAGGGTCTCAAGAATGCATGTTATAAGTTACCATGATGCTAGTACATTTTGAAGCATGATGTAAGGGCCTCCATGTGACTAAAATCCTAGTTTAGGTGTCATAAAACATGACTTTGTATGGTTGATGTTATGTTATGTTTAATCATGAATATTTAGATCATATGCCATGAATACATGTAATTGATGTAGGAGTAGGTTATGATGATGCATGAATATTGGTAAATGCTTATAATGGATTTATGATTTATGAAGATATATACATGTTTCATGATGAATGCTATGAACCCTAGTAGTATGTGTTAGGTTTATATGTAGCTTATCATCCATGTCTTATGATGAATACTAGGATTTTGTATGCTAGATGAAATGTATCATGTATGAGGTGTATGTTTATTATGTATCATGATCATGCAAGCTTGATGAACCCGGATAAGGTTATGACTAGAACCATGATTATGCATGTATGTCCTATGTTATGAATAAAGAATGATAAGTAGGAATGAAGATGATGGTTATGCCTTAAGTATGAATGATAAGTATGAATGATGAAGGCATAACGATGATATGAAATAAGTATGAATGATAAGTATGAATGACAAGTATGAATGATGAAGCATGCATGTTTATTTTTTTTATGTATGAGGCTTGTACCGGACCGAAGTAAGGGTCCAAGGGATGGACACCTTAAGAACGCCCCGGTTCTAGACTACCGAAGCTGTCCACGGTTCTGGCACTACCGAAGCTGTGCAACAGGGATGGACACCTTAAGAACACCTCGGTTCTAGGACTACCGACTATGCTGTCCTTACCCTAGTAGGTCGAGGCTAGCTACCTACTTAGGGATGCACGCTATGATGTATGTATGTGGTACAAACCGGGGACCCCAATGATGTTATTTTATGTTAAGCATTTAAAAGTATGATTTTAAAACTAAGCATCCTTATGTAGTAAATGCATTTGACTCATTCATACATCCATGTTATGCATCGCGCCAAGGTATGTATATTTTATGTTTGTGTTTATGCTCATATTTCATGTCATGTATAAGTATGCCTTATGTTCATGTATGTTGAAAATTATGTTATGATAAGTATGTCTTATGTTCATGTATGCTAAGAATTATGTTATGATAAGTATGCCTTATGTTCATGTATGCTAAGAATTATGTTATGATAAGTATGTCTTATGTTCATGTATGCTAAGAATTATGTTATGATAAGTATGCTTTATGTTCGTGTATGCTAAGAATTATGTTATGATAAGTATGCCTTACGTTCATATATACTAGGAATTATGCCAAGTATAAGTATGTTTCATGTCATGTATGTATGTTTCATACTCATGTATGTTAAGATTTATGCCATGCTAAGTAGGTTGTAGATCTATGGTGATGTTAGGAATCATGCTATGTTAGTTGTTCATATGCTTATGAATTATGCCATGACTATGCTTATGTTTATATTCGAGGCTACGCTATGTCAGATACTTGATATGTTTATGTTTAAGTGACGTATGGTTTTAGTGAGTAGGAAAGGGTTTTACTAAGCCTATGTGCTTATAGTTTTATTTTCCTCGTACCGCAGATCAAGCAAGAGGCTATTAAGGGAAGCCGCAGGAGAGGCAGAAGCATGTGTGTGTGTAGCAGTGACTTGGCAAAAGATTCTTATGTTCTCACATAATGCATGTCTTGGGTGTGAAAATGTTTTCTTAAATTTTATGCTACGTTTTATGGTTATGACTAATGGGTGACTTAAGACCTATGATGCTACGTTTATGGATAAGTACATACTGCTTATGATGATTATGAATAAGTCATGGAATGGTTAAGTTATGATATGATGCCATGTATAGATGTTCTATGTGTTTAGTTGCATGGTTAAAAGCATGTTAAAAAAAAATGTTTCTGCTGCATTAAGATGTTTTTATGCACATGTATGTTTAGCGTAACGACGCCTATCTCGCCACACCACAAGGTATGAGAGAAAGGCGGGCGTTACACTGGTGACCGATCAGATCACTTCTGATCGATCAGGGTGCTCCCTGATCGGTCCAAAAAGCCCTCTGATCAATCAACCGTCCGATCTTTCCCATTAAATCTGGTTGGTGATCGTTTCACCAACCCTATTAACTCTCCCATCTCCCTAGAGTCTTCAACCCTAGCCGCCGAACACCATCTGTGAGTTCCTTCTCTTGCGCGAGCTCTAGTTCATTCTCTTGCGGGTTCTCTTCTCTGCAAGTTTCTCTGTTGCATGTGGTGGTCTTCATAACCAACCGACGACCGACTATGGCACCCAAGTAAGATCTATTCTTGTTCTTGTGTGGTTTTCTTTCCTAATTGTTTTATACTTGTGTGAGATTTTGGGACTAACCACTATGTTTAATACTTGTGTCGTGCCCTTAACCCCAAATCCAACTTCAAATACTAACCATTTTGGTTGTGCCGTGACCTTCACTGACACAATTTTTTTTCCCGTGACCTATTCTCAATCATAGAAAATCTTCAAAGGGTAAGGCTCCTGCTGAGGGAACCTCAAAGTCCAAGTCTCCTTCCTCATCAAAACTCTCCCAACCTTCCAGACCTCAACCATCTTCCAGTTCGAGATTTTCCAATGCACATTTCGAACAAACCTTCCAAAACACTACTTTTAAACTCCTCCCCTGTCGATCTATGGATAAGGCATTTGAATATGACCACTATCCATTAGTAAGACAGATTATCGAGTATTATGATCTTGAATCAATACATTTCCTTGAGCGGGATATCAACTTTGATTTAGTCTCAGAATTCTATAATAATCTTTTTCACGGTGATAGTAGTGTGGGGTATACCACCCGAGTGGCCAAGAGAACTTTAAATTTCTCTTACCCCATTTTCTCAGAGTGTCTATCCTGTCGTAGATTGGCAAATAACTATCCCCTCTTTCCTTGTATTCCAGATCCTTTACCGGTTCCGTTCCTGGGAGTCACTTTTGATTCCATTTACGAGTATTTTTTCGGACACCCCAGGCCAGATGACCTTGATGAGCTAGCCACTGAGTTCCCCACTTTTGCTGCTCTTAGACTCTCCCCAGTTGATTATACCCTCTTCAAGATTATCACCAACTGCCTTCTGCTGATCACCTCAAAACCCTTAGCAGAGATCTGTCCTTATCACTGCTTGATGCTCTACGGGATGCATCGCCACCTGGACTTTGACATCATGTCCAGCATTTACCAGTCCATTCTCTACCATAGTGATCCCGAGCGTCGTACAGTTTATATGCCTTTTGGTCACATTATTACTGACTGACTCCAGTCAGTCGGTATTAATGTGTCCAAGGGCAGGACTGTGCCGATGGTTCGGCAAGACTGCAGACTTGGGAGACGCGCGTTTTCCAAGTCCAGCATCATTGCCGATGCTTGGGGGATTAGGTGGAAGGATGGGAGGGGTATTGGGGAGCTTCCATGGGCGCCACAGGTTCAGGTAGCTGCATATCCAGCTGGATATCATGGTGCGCCCGCTGCAGCGGAGGACGACTACGAGGCAGAGCCGGATCTCAGATGGCAGATGACCGAGCTTGAGTAGACGATGGACCATAGATTTCACATGTGGGAGCTCGGGCAGCAGGAGATCCAGTCTAAGGTTTCTCTGATGCGTGCTGATCAGCAGGACATCTGATCTGAGATTTATGGCATACATGTCGATCACCGAGAGATGTATGCAGAGCTGCGCGCATGGATGGCTGGTCATCCGCCACCGCAGACATTTCCTGGCTTTTAGCTATCGAGCAGCACGACTCCAGGGAGCTTCCTGCCTTCTAATGACACTGCATTTGATCCGATGTAGTTTGATGCTCCCGATGATCCCGCTGATCAGGATTGATTTCTTTTGCTGTATTTTGACTTATGACTACTGTTTCATGACTGTGTGTGACCGATGACATTCTGATGATTTTATTTGTTTTGGTGATTGTTTCGATCATTAGTTTTAGTCCATGTTTACTTTATTGTCATATGATGCATATGAGTGTTTACCTTGCTATATTTATTTCATATGCTTTTCATATGTCTTTCACTTATTACTTCTTGTTTCTTTTGGTGTTGGGGAGAGACCTTTGGTTAAGGGGGAGAATTTTAAACTTAAAAACCAGTCTACACCCACTTCGGTGTTTGACAAAGGGGGAGAGAATAGTTAGTTAAGTTTAGGGTTTATTACGAACTTAACTATTGTAGGGGAAGGACTCTGATTCCCTTGCAATAGTGAAATTTGACTTCATTTGACTTCTAATACCTAAACTTAAAATCGGGTTGTCAAACAACAAAAAGGAGGATATTGTTGATGCAGTCTAACCTGATTGTTGTTTTGGTGTTGGCACCGATTTAAGTTTAGTTGAGTAAGATAAGTTCGGATAAAGTCCTAGTCGGGGACTGGGCACGAATTTCGGTGAGTGAAGACGGGTCATAGCGAGGGAAGCTTGGTGAAGGAAACCTAGGTGAGTGAAGCCGGGTCCTAGTGAGTGAAGCTAGGTGAAGGAAATTTCGGTGAGTGAAGCCAGATCCTAGCAACTAAAGCTAGGTGAAGGAAACCCTGGTGAGTGAAGTCGAATCCTAGTGAGTGAAGCTAGGTGAAGGAAATTTCGATGAGTGAAGCTGGGTCCTAGCGAGGGAAGCTAGGTGAAGGAAACCCTGGTGAGTGAAGTCGGGTCCTAGCAAGGGAAGCTAGGTGATGGAAATCCTAATGAGTGAAGATAGGTTGGACTAAGTCCCGGTGAGTGAAGCTGTACATGAAGTCTTGGTCCGAGGGACTGAGCATTAAGTGTATTGGTCGGAGAGGGCTCGTGAGCTCATTCTTTGGGACCAGACTGAGTCAGAGAAGGAAAGAGAGCCTGTTCTCTGGACTTAGGGTCGAAATGGTCGGAGCTGGATCAGTCTGAAGTCCGATCAGGGAGTTGGCACGAACTCCCTCGGTTGTAGATCGGTGTGGAGTCCGATCAGGGAGTTGGCACGAGCTCCCTTGATAGTAGATCGGTCTGGTGACCGATCAAGGATGTCTGATCGGTCTGGTGAATGATCAGAAACAGATCAAAAACATTCTGTGTGGTTTCTGATCGTTCTGGTGAACGATCAGAAACAGATCAGAAACATTCTATGTGGTTTCTAATCGTTCTCGTGAACGATCAGAAAGATCTGTAGAAAACCCTGATCGGTCAAGTGACCGATCAGGGCCATCCTGGACCGATCAGGATGGCTCCTGATCAGTCAGGAAGTGACCTAATTGGTAACTATGACCGATCAGGCCCTAACCTGATCGGTCAAGTGACCGATTAGGAGTTTGGTTTGAAAGATCAGGTTGTGGCCTGATCGGTCAGTGAACCGATCAGGCCATGGCTGGGTTCTAGCCCTGAGAGTTCAGGGGTGGGTTTAGGATTGGTCTGGTTACCGATCCCTGATCTCTGATCGGTCAGTGAGATCGATCAGACCATTACTGGATCGATCAGAATGGAGTCTGATCGTTCATGAGGGTGACTGATCGATCAGGGTGACCGATCAGAACTTTAATTTGAATTAGTGTCAGACTTCTGATTGCGTTCTGATTTTCTTTTGATACCTTCTGATATGTTTTGATTTGATTCTCTAATCAGTCTGTTGAGTGTGAAGATGATACAGAGACGATACAAGCCAAGAAGGAGGGTCAATGGTGACTTTCGCTATGGCAGGTTTGTTTGTTATCTGTTTGCAGGTTTCAAGGCGGCTGGCGACTGACCTGAGGCTCAGCTGAAGAGGTCTTCAGTGGACTATGCGCTCCAAGGAGGTCAGTGGGTCAGTGGTGACGAAGTTGTGGTTCAGTGGGTGCTGACGCACCTGGTGTTGAACAGAAGGGAGGCTTAAGAGGAGGCTGGCGAAGCAGAGACATGATATTTTTTCGATCTGAAATCAAGCACACACAACGAGAACGAAGAGCTGAGTGAAGGTTCTTGTATTAGGGTTGTGTTGTGTTGTGCTCTATGAAGTTTCTTCTTCGTGCCTTCTGTGCTTGCGCTTAAGATTGATCTGTAAGATTCTTCTCAAAGTCTCTGTGCTTACTCTGATATCTGTCTGAGACTGTTTGTGGGGAGGTTACTCCACCGAGAAGGAGATTCTCTTATCTGGAGTTCCGGGGCTTGATCTGCCGACGATCAAGGGATCGCCCACCTCACGAGCACGCCAAGGAGTAGGGACAAGTTATCCCCGAACCTTGTAAATTCTTCTGTTAGCGTCTGGTTTGCTCTCTTTCAGTTTGCTTTCTGTTCTGTTTTTTGTTTCCGCTGCTAACTTAAGTGCAGAAAGAAGCCAATCTTTAAGTGGGTGGCTATTCATACCCCTCTCTCTAGCCATCCCAGATCCAACAAATATTTGGTATCTTACTATTATCAATGTTAAGTTCATTATTAACTAATTTGGCATGCAATACATTAAGTTGACTATTCAAAAAATCTAATTTATGTGGAAAAATTGAAAGTCCTATCTAAATTATCAGCATGCCGGTGTAACTATGCAGGAATTTGAAAGTTATTGCACAAATTAATTTTTCGTACCTTGGTCAGACACTAGTTCTTGTAGTGTCCGTGCTTTTGACATCTGAAGCATCGGATATGGCTATTGTCCCTCTAAACTCCTAGCGCTGGTACCTCCTTTGCCGCCGGTGGTGAAGATCGAGTCTTACGAGTAGGACACTGGTTTTTATAGTGTCCTCTCTCCCTACACTTAAATCATATAATATGAAATTTAAAATTTGACATAATTGAGAAAATACCTGTATCCACCCTTGCTCCCCCTCAATTCCTGGCATCTTTGTTCCTTCGGCTGTTAGTCCGGTGAAGAGATTCCAGGCTCTGATACAACTTGTAGGATTGTTGCCGGTTGACAGAGGGGTGGGTGAATATCAACGTGAAATATTCATCAAAAATCTTCGTTTAACGTCTTTCTATCAGGGTTAGTACGTAGCGGAAATAATGGAATAAAAGAAAGTCAAAACACAAAAGACACACGGGTTTTACTTGGTTCCCGACACCCCAGTGTCAATACGTCCAAGGCCTAAGCACTCAATCGTGAGTCCACTAATGGTCTCCTTTCTGGACTTTCTGAAGGTAGAGAAACTCGTCTTATAGTCCGAATTTACAAACAATGAATAAGGAAAATAAATTCGTAAATAAAAGCAAACCAAAAAACAACTCGGTCAACTCTGGATGTCCGAAGTGCTGCTCACTTTTTCCTGGAGCCTCCTTGGTTACAGAGCTTCGACTTGGGCGCGTTTGGTTTGCACAGACTGCTTTAGCGGATGTGAGAATTGATGTTCAGCATTGAGGGGTCGAACTCCTTTATATACAGCCTTCTTGGGCGCCCCTGAGACCTTGGGCGCCTGCCGCGTCGTGGTCAAAGTTCATCCTTTCCACTGAAATCGCAGCTGGGATAAAATATGCCTTCCCAGGCGCTTGGGACCTTCCCAGGCACTTGGGAAGTAACAGGCACCTGGCTTGCCAGGTGCCTGGGATGGGGTTGCCCCAACTAGGGCGCCCAACTAGTCTTGGGCGCCTGAATCAAGTCAGGCGCCCAGGAAGGTCTTCCCAGGTGCGTTTTTTGCATTTACTTTCCTATCTTGCCTCCAACTCCAGGTACCTGCAAGACAACAAACACAAGACAAATATATAGGTAATTTTAGCCTTAAAGATTGGTTCTGACTTTGGATTTCACCTGAAACCCTAGGTCAAATCGATGCCTAATGTTTCCTTTCCCAGGGAACGCATCCTCACCTACTCCACACTGGAGAAGTTGTGTTTGCCAACCAAAACCTCCGGTTGGATTTTGCTTAGCCTTCGAGAACCTGAATCACGAGACGTCCGACCCATCTCTACTTTTTCATGATTCCTGCTCGACTAAAGCGTTTGCCAACCGGGACCTCCGGCTGGACTTTTGCTCGGCCTTCGAGAACTCGGATCTCGAGACTTCCGACCTCGACCTGTCTCTACTTCTGTCCGCCATCCTCACTCGGCAAAGACTCCGTTGCCCGATCCCTGACCAGGACTTAGTGCTCAGTCCCTCGAACCAAGACTTCGTGCCCAGCTTCACTCACCAAGACATAGTCCACCTAGCTTCACTCACTAGAACCCAACTACACTCACCAGGATTTAGTTCCCCTAGCTTCACTCACTAGGATTTCTTCCACCTAGCTTCCCTTGCTAGGACCCGACTTCACTCACCAAGGTTTATTTTACCAAAATCACTTCTTTGCTAGTCATCATAATCCTGACTAGACTTCCTCCAATCTTTAGGTAAATATAATTTCACACCTCAAGTCCGGTGTGGTTTGTTGGGGCAATCGACCCAAGGATGATCGGGAAGATCATGGTTTTGATGTGTGTGTGTCAGTATGTTTAAGGTTAGGGTGTTATCTTGTTATTTGATATGTGTGATTGAGTTTGCAGGACTTAGAGAATCACACATAGAGGACTTATCCAAGGGACAAGAGCCGAGGGAGGAGGACTCCAAGGGCAAGCCCGGAAGTGGACTTCAAAGGGCACACATGAAGGGTGGCATGGAGGCAAGCCAAGAGAAGGCTTGTGTGCGCATCTGAGGCACGATAGCCAGTGGAAGAGGACTTCAAGGGGCAAGCCAAGGGAGTGTACTTAAAGGCACACGTGAAGAAGGGTCTTCAGAGTGAATGTGAGTGATTGTATAAGCTGGGCAGTCGACTGGGAGAAAGGCAGTCGACTGCCAGCAAGAACAGAAACTCACAGAATGTTTATGACCCTGGACCAGTCGACTACCCCAGGGGCAGTCGACTGGTAACCCCAAAAAGTAGTCGTTGGGTTAGCCGTTGGCTAGCAATTAAGGCTAGACCAGTCGACTACCCCAGGGGCAGTCGACCGGTGTCGGGCTGGACAACTCGTGGAGTTGTCCTTTACTCTTATTTAAAGGGTGACTTTTGGGCACGAGGGAGGTACGGTTCTTAAGTGTACCAAAGTACTGTTCATGCCAAAAGTGATCAGTTCTTCCTCTCGCTTTCTATTCTATTTTGTAAAGAGGAAGAAGACAACCTTGTAAAGGTTTTCTCCACCTTGAAGGAGACGTTTCATAGTGGAGAGTGTGCTCGTGCGTGGATCCTTGCATTAGTCACCTTTCGGGGTGGATACCAAGTAAATTCTCTGTGTTAGCATTGGATTTCTCATTTTTCATATATTTTGTTTGTATTGTGCTAACTATCTTATAGAGAAAGTTGAGAAAAAGTGCTATTCACCCCCCTCTTGCAAGCGCCACGATCTACCTATTGGTATCAGAGCTAGTTCGCTTCGGGAGAACTCACCATCGACCGGAGTATCAAGAAATGGTGTTTCAAGAGGGCTATAGCACCGCAAGGCCACCGTTGTTCGACAGAAACGACTTCGCCTATTGGAAAGGTAGGATGGAGTACTATTTGATGAACGACATTGAAAATTGGATGAGTGTTGTAGATCGCTTTGATGCACCTGTCAATGAACAAGGAGAGGCACTACCGATGAGGACTTGGACCAAGGAGGTGTTGAGGAAGGCGCTAGTCAATGCGAAGGCCACCACAATGCTTCAATGCGGATTATTAAAGGAACAACTCAATAAGGTGGGGCCTGTCAAGGCACCAAGGAACTTTGGGACAAGCTTGCCGAACTCAATGAAGGGTCCAACGAGTCAAGAAGGGCAAAGAAGGATCTCTTGGTTGCCCAACTACAATCGCTCTCCATGAAGGCAAACGAGACGGTAAGCCAACTACATGGGGGAGTCAAAGAAATCATCAACGAGCTCCATGTAATTGGTGAAAAGGTTGAGAACCGAGATCTCGTGAGGTATGTTTTACAATCATTCACTAGGAATACATTGTGTGCATCAATGGTTGATGCCTACAAAGTATCAAGGGAGCTCTCTACGGTAAAGTTAGATGACTTGTTTTGTGAATTCGAGTTACATGAGTAAGTTAACATTTTCTCTAAAGAAAAAGGTGTAGCTTTTATTGTAGAAAAGGAAAAGAAAAAGAAAAAGGAAAAGAAGAAGGTCGTCTATTCATCATCATCCGACTCGGAGGAGTCAAGCACATCAATGGATAACGACCAAGAGGCTTTCATGGTAAGGAAAATACGTAGAGCCTTTAAAAGATTCTCTAACAAGTCTTATACTAGGAAAGGTTCAAAGAGTAAGAGCAAAGGAAAAGAGATCATTTGCTACAATTGTCACCAAGAGGGACACATGAAGAATGAGTGCCCACAACTAAAGAGAAGAGAAGAAAAGAAGGAGGAGAAAAAGAGGAGTGACAAGAAGAAATCCAAGGGAAAAGAGAAGAGTGTCACAAACCTCAAAGCTACCTGGGATGATCCATCTTCATCGGAAGAAGAAGGAGATCACGTGTCACACTTCGCACTAATTGGAGTGGACAATTTGGAGTCATCCGATGATGAGAGGAGCTCTAGTAGTGAAGATGAAAGTGAAGGTGTTGGTGCAGAATGCACCAAAGTCAAACCGATGTTTTGATAATGGCAACAGAGGTCAAAAGTTAAGTCTTACTTGTGTTTCTAACAAGTTACTCTAGTGTGCAGAGATAAAGTCCTAGCGAAGGAAAGCTAGGCAACTGGCAAAGGACTGCCAGTAGCAAAGTCCTAGCGAAGGAAAGCTAGGCAACTGGCGAAGGACTGCCAGTAGCAAAGCCCTAGCGAAGGACTGCTAGGCAACTGGCGAAGGACTGCCAGTAGCAAAGCCCTAGTGACGGACTGCTAGGCAACTGGCGAAGGACTGCCAGTAGCAAAGCCCTAGCGAAGGACTGCCAGTATCAAAGCCCTAGCGAAGGACTGCTAGGCAACTGGTGAAGGACTGCCAGTATCCAAGACCTGACAAAGGACCGTCAGGCAAAAGTCCAACCAAAGGAGCGGTTGGCATCAGGTAAATTCTCCCGAGAGGAGTAGGTGAGGACGCGTTCCCCGTCGAGGGAACAGTAGGCGTCGGTTCGACCTAGGGCTCCATTTTGGAGACCAAAGTCAGAACCAAGACAGCTAAGGCTGTATAAAAGAATAATATAATTGCTATTTGGACTAACCCTGGATGCAGGATCGAAGGACTGAGTATCTGCAGCTCAGAGAGCCTCAAAGGAGTGAGGCAGAAGCTGAGCAGGGCGCCCCGGATGATCCGGGCGCCCCCAAGGTCAACCCAAGTCTGCAAGAAGTGAAAACACACCTCAAAGCACCTCGACAGCTAGATTCGGGGCGCCCCGGATGCTTCGGGCGCCCGCCTGTCGCGGGCGCCCCGCCTGTCGCGGGCGCCCCGCCTGTCGTGGGCGCCCCGCGTGTCAAGGGCGCCCCCACTGCCAGCTGCCGAAGCGCTCCCTTGCGAAGCCGTGAAGATAAACTTTGACCGGTCAATGCGGGCGCCCCGAGCGCTCCGGGTGCCCCGGTCAAAGCGAATCCAGAGGATCAGACGCGACCGAGAGCTCTGCAGATCAGAGGCCACGTGGGAGGCGCCCCCGACGTCCCGGGCGCCCCCAGGCCCTATATAAAGGGCCCTCGACCCCAGGCTTCATACAACTGTTCACTCAACGCCTCAAAGCTATTCTACGCTCGTGCCTTGCTCCGGACACTCTCCAACTCGAGCCGACGACGTCACGCTGCTCCGAAAAAGTTGATCTACTCCGGACGTCGGAAAAAAAAAGAGCGTTCTTTTTATTTACTACACTTATCTTTGTAATTAAATTCTGTAAACCTTTTTGCGCCTATATAGAATTGCCCAAAGTAAACGGTCAACGACCGTGGGCCTTGGAGTAGGAGTCGACACAGGCTCCGAACCAAGTAAATCGACTGTGTCTCTGTGTCTTGTTTTCTAATTTCCGCTGCGTACCTACTCTTACTCAAATCCGAAAGTTTTCCGATATTCACCCCCCCTCTATCGGTTTTCTCAATCCAACAAGTGGTATCAGAGCGGGGAAGTTCAAACCTGGTGCAACCACCAGTTTGAAATTTTTTTTCAGATTTTTATTTTTCTATTTTTTTTCTTTCGACGAATTTTTCGTTAAATATTTTTATTCGATTTTTTGTTAAGCGAGGTTGGTGCAACACCCCTCGTTATTTAATTTATCCACCACTACTAATCCAAGACCTAGTCTTGGAAAATTTATTTTTCTTTTAGTTTTCTTTTTCAGACTAAATGGTCATGCAAGAGGGATTCAGCACCGCCAGACCTCCACTCTTCAGTGGAGAAGACTTTTCCTACTGGAAAAGCCGCATGGAGGTCCACCTGAAAACTCAGGTGGACATGTGGATCATTATCCAGTCCGGTCTGGAGATCCCCCGAAATGCTGATGGACTTCCTCAGAACTACTCCGAATGGGACAACGCCCTAAAGCGAAAGATAGAAGCCGACGCAAAAGCTACTCAGACTCTTCAATGCGGATTGACGAAAGAGGAGCTGAACCGCGTGGGCCCCTTCAACTGTGCAAAGGAGCTGTGGACAAAACTGATCGAGCTACACGAAGGGACTTCAGATACTCGGATCAGCAAGAGGGATCTGCTACTAAACAAACTCTACACCATCAAGATGGCCGACAACGAAACAGCAGCCCAGCTCCACGCACGAATCCAAGAGGTAATGAACGGTCTTCACACAATAGGTCACAAGGTTGAAAACCGTGACCTAATAAGGTATGCCCTAAACGCCTTCCCTAGAAACACCTTGTGGGCATCTATGGTAGATGCATACAAGGTCTCTAGAGATCTTTCTAAAATAAAATTTGATGAATTGTTTTCCGAACTAGAACTGCACGAACAAACTAACACCAATATGGTTGAGAAAGGTATTACTTTCGTTGCAGGTAAAACTGGAAGGACAACGAAGAAGAAGCCTGAACCCGAACCTGAGTCTAACTCTGACTCAGACTCAGAAGAAGAAGATGGAGATCAAACTAAGCTGGTCCGGCTCGCTCGAAGCTACTACAAGGAGCTGAAGAACCGAACCAACAAACGGAAAACCGGCCGAAGAAAGGACGAACCAACTGAACCTGCGAACAAGCATAATGTGACCTGCTACGAGTGCAAGAAAAAGGGCCACTACAAGTCAGAATGCCCTAACCTAAAGGAGACAAAAAGGATGAGAAAAAAGAAGGCACTGCAAGCAACCTGGGACGAATCTTTCTCAGAAGAAGAAGAAGAGACACCCCAGTCCAACCTCCTAGCTCTGACCGCCTCAGAAGAAGTCGGAACCGAATCAGAAACAGAACAAGAGGACGGCGAGCTAACCTTCACAGAAGACGGAGAAATTAAGGTAACTGGTTTTAATAGATTACAATTAAATGAATTAATTTCATTTCTTTCTCGAGATTTGGCAAAAGCCAAACTCCGAGTCGAAACCCTCCGACAGGAAGTAAAACTCCTGAAAGAGGGAGTTGACTCTAAACCCTTAACCGAGAAGGTTCAGGAAGGAACTCCTACTCAAGTTGAAAAACTTGAAAAGGAAAACTCCTCCCTGAAAACTCAGGTTAAGGATCTTAGATCAGCATTAGAACGATTTACATCTGGTTCCAAGGGTCTTGACATGATCCTTGGAAAACAGAAATCAGTTCTAAATCGATCCGGATTGGGCTATAGAACCAAATCTCGACAAAGATCTTACCTTGCTGTACTGAATCAGTCCAGAGGTAAAATTCAGGCATGGGTACCTAAACTATGCCTGAACAAACCGACTGGATCAAATCAGTATTGGATCCCCAAGGACAAGATTCACATCTTGCCTAACCATCACCGTGGCTTTAGTCCAGGGGGAGCCAAACTGAAAACTATATTCATTATTAGATAAATTTTTTATTATTGCAATATGATTGTTTGCCTGTTTATTTAATTTCTGCAATTTACCATGCTTAGACTTAGGCTAGTTTAAGGACCAAACAAACTTAACTGAAACTTGAAAATATAGTATTGGGTGGAGGTGAGATGATAGTACGTTGGGGAAACCAATTCTAATAAGATCAAGTTCACTTGGTCTCTTTAGACTGGTGAAACCAGCCGAAGCTACCGATCCAAAATCCAAACTAGTTAGACCAGAAATTTTTCAAAGAATAATTTTGAAAATGAAATTTCATTAAAAGGCTTTGTCAAGGAAAGGGTAGATGATCCCATAAGGCTTCGGCCAAAGAAGGCCTAGTGCCTCGCCAAGACCTGGAAGTCAATTTTTGAAATTTAAATTCAAATTATTTTTTGTCAAATTCGAATCTAACACAAAATTTCAGCTAAGTGTAGAGTTAAACAACTTTTCAAAAAATTTCAAAATTAATTAATTAAGTTTTCAAAATTTAATTATCTTCAAAATTAATCAAAAATTTACAAAATAATCTTAACTATCAAAACCTGTCTCACGAAAACCTATAAGGATAACGTGATTGAAAACCCTAGATTTGGGTGAGACAGACTAGGCAGTGAAACTCAATTTAAGCTATTCCTGATTCTAATTGGATCCAAATCAAGAAAATTCTTTATGCGTAGGAACATAAAGATTTGGACCAATGGATGTTGGATAGCGGTTGCTCCAGACACATGACTGGAGATAAATTGAAGTTCACCAAGCTCAAACTCAAAAACCTAGGCTCAGTGGCATTTGACAATAATGCTACACTCAAGGTAATTGGGTCAAGTAATATTGAGCTTAAATCTGATTTCATTATTAAGAAAGTTCTATTGGTTGAAAACTTTAATTTTAACTTGCTTAGCATAAGTCAGTTATGTGATTCTGGTTATATAGTTACTTTCAACAATTCTAACTGCCTGATTAGAAACGAACAAGTCTCAGAAATCATACTTAAGGGCACTAGGAAAAATAATGTATACACTATAAATCTTCCCCTTATACCCAAATGTATGTTAACACAATTAGAACAAACAAACCTCTGGCATAGGAGATTAGGTCATACCAATCTAAGAACTATCTCAAAAATTACCCAACTTGGCTTAATCAAAGGTATTCCCAAAATTAAAAATAATGAAAACCTAATATGTGAATCTTGTAATCAAGGTAAACAAACCAAATCCAATCACAAATTAATTCAATCTGATCTAACTCAAACCACACTTGAGCTCCTGCACCTTGACCTATTTGATTCACATGGAGCCAAGTCACTAAGCGGAAACCGATACTGCTTAGTAATAGTCGATGATTACTCTAGGTTTACCTGAGTTAGGTTCTTAAAACCAAAGATGAAACCCTAAACCTATTTAATGAA
>JAGFNQ010002379.1:0-45920 GCA_024364735.1 Boesenbergia rotunda | reverse complement strand
TGTGAGCTACACCCAGTATCAAGTACCCAGGTATGAGGAAATAGAGTGACATTCAATAACGAAGATGTCTGAAGAAGATGGGGCATCGGATGCCTTCTTCTTTAAGGACTCAAGATAAATCTTGCAGTTTCTTCGCCAGTGACCCTCCTTGCCACAATGATGGCAAGTGTCTTTTGGGTTTTTTCAGTCTTTTTGGCCTTTTTCTTCTTTCCCTTATTCTGTTCTTTGGGCTTCCTCTTAGAACCTTTCTTTGAGGAACCAACTAACAGTATCGTCTTCTGATCCTGCTTTACAGACAGGCTCTACAGTCTTCAGCAGGTTGAGCAACTCAGGAAACTGGTATGGAGTTGCATTTTCAGAAGGACGTTGGGAAGTTGATCTTCAAGGACACAAGCAGGCTTTTCTGCCTTAAGGACTATCCTAGGTTCTAAGCCAGTCCATGATGTTCGGCCCGGTCAGTTTATTGGTGTCCAAAATGGAACGCAAGTTTATGTAAGACATGATCGAGTGATTATCCTAGAAATACAAATTGAGATTATGTGAGAAGATTGATTAAAGAATGTATCAACATACATAAATTAAATCCTATTTATTTTACGAATTGAATCACCCTTATTATCAATTCGGGAGATCGTAGGAACATCTCCAAATAGGTTGATATCCAACCATAGGTAAGATCCACCATGGCTGTGGCCATCAAGTTTTTCTTAGCTATGAAGGTAGGTAATTATACCGATTACACATCACATATATGTAACTATCACTTTATGCTATCAACTAATTGAATGTTTGCATAAATCATTAGGTTGTTAACTCATTAACAAGTATGTATCATTATACATAGCACCTAACTGCACCTCTCTTTACATCGACCTTGGCTGTGGCACAACAAATCGATGCTCCAAGCTTAAGGCTGACCCATTAATCAAGAAATAGTTTTAATATAGTTGGAGCTCATTCAACCGCTTAGTCAGGCTTGGATGTGTCCAACAACCAAAACTAATGATTGACCTCTGACTTGAACTATATTATTCATAAACTAATCCCATGGTTTGAACATGTTGAGGTTCAAGTCGGGCATGGATGTGTCCATCAACCCAAGCGAGAAACAAAACTCCGATTCTAACCATATTAATGGAAGGTGTTGGCCTTAATATTTTGTAAGGGGTTTTGGGTCTCATCTTTTCTAAGCACATTCATGACATGTGTCATGACTAACGATTTCCTTAATAAAGTATGTATGTGACTCAAGTTATCAAGTCTCATTAATTGAATTAGGAACCGGATTTCCTAATTCTATTTCACACTTTATTAAAGGAATTGCTTTGGGAAACAATTTCCTAAATTGTCATAATTAATTTCGGAAATAATATGTTCAAGACTTTGATTTCTCTAAATCAAATCTTATTAAATTAAGAGACAAATCCCTTAATTCAACTACATATTATTTTCATGAAAATCTCATTTAAGAAAACTCTATAGGAAACCATTTTCCTAATTAATTTTGGAGACAACAATATGTAAGAGCATTACCTCTTAAAACATATTTTATTCATGGATTTGATTAATTACAACAAATCGTTTTCTAAGGGTGGCTCCCCGAGGCTCAGATACCCAAAGAAAAGTAAAGTGTTGTAAATCTAATTGGACGGCTCCCCGAGGCTCAATCCAAATCAAACATGACAATTTCAATTAAAATTGGGAAATTAAATTACAACATCTAACTTTAAATTGGACGGCTCCCCGAGGCTCAATCCAAAATAAAAAATTTGTTGTCAATTTAAAAACCAATTCAAATTTAATTGTCAATTAACTGTCCATGAATTTGTCTAGACTTTCTTAAAAGAAAGTGCCCAAAATTGCGAGATTTCGAAAATAGGTTTTCAGAATAATTGTAAGTTTTTGGTACAAAGAAAACTTACATATATCCAAAGTTGGAAAATTTCTAAAATAGAAAAATTTCCAAAATTGGAAAGTTTCCAATGATGGGAAATTTTCACAATTATTATAAAAAATTTAGAAACTAGAAAATTTCAAACGTTTGCGAAATTTCATGAGGATTTCCAAACTTTGAAATTCCTAATTCTGAAATTTATTATAATTTGAAAGTTTCCATAATTGAAAAATTTTCCGAAATTGAGATCATGACAAAGTTTTCCACAAAACAATTATATGATTAAGTCGAACACTAACCGGCTCTGATACCACTGTTGGGACCGGGTGCATGTCGACAAGGATACGAGTTCGTAAAATTTAAAATTTTTACGTGCAGCGGAAGAGTTTGCATAAAATAATTTCCTAAATTATTTCAACTTCGTATCTAGCATGCAACCTTACATTGTGTTGACATAATCATAAAATAAAACTTTACGGAAAAGTAAACAAATTTACCAAGTACCTCTCGTATCTCGAAGTAAGGGACGAGATCCAACCGTAGCGTCCCTTGGAAGCTCCGCCTCTATTCGCGTCCACGCCGAGTTCTCTTCGGGATGACTTCACAAAGTCACGAGTTTTGTGCCGACGAGAACTACTAGATTCTCGGAAGGCACAACTAGAAGGACAAGAGAAATAATGGAAAAACTAACCAATAAAGTAACGGAATCGTATTCCGGAAGAGAGGAGTCGCTATCCGCTTCTTCTACTTCGTGTTCGGGTTCTTCTTCTTCTAGTGGCTCACGGCAACACCTCCTTGGTGTTGTGATTGGGCGCCGGCCCTAGAGAGCTAGGGTGCGCCGGCCCTAAGGAAAGAAGAAGAGAAGGAGAGGAGAGATTAAGAGAGAGAGGGAGAGAGTAATTAATCTCTTAATTAGTTGATTGATCTAAAGGGCTAGCCTTTGGTTCCTTTATATAGTAGCAACTCTTTGCTAAGTCTCTCTCTAAACGGAATTAGTTATAAGAAATTTATCCTATAAATTTTCTTAACTAATTATTCCGTTTAAACCAAGTCTTTATTATAAACTAATTTATAATAAAACTTATTCTTTTCACTCTTTAAATTATGGAATAAATTTTTATAAGAAATTTATAAACTTTCTTATTATGATAAAATCAATTCATAATTGATTTTATAAAATTAAAATAAACCAATTCATGGATTATTTTAACTTCCATAAAAAGAATAAATTTCTACAAATTTATTTATATAAATTTTCTTTATATAAATTTATTTATCCATAATTTATAAAATAAACCGCACTAGATTTATTTTATTAATTAAACCAATTAAATTGGTTTACTCTCCTTTAATGGCCGGCCACCACAAGGAGGGTTAGCACCTCCTTTGGCCGGCCAAACCAACCCGAACCGGTCGCGAATTAAACTCATTTAATTCGCCCAAAAAGCCTTCAAAAGACTTAGCCATTTTTAGCTTCCATTGCGCCTCTGATTAACTCAGATTCGACTCGTTTCTCTTGATCGGAAAATCTAATTTTCAACTCGTTTTAAATCCCTCGGATTACTCGTATTGCGTGTGACTAAATTGACTTTCGATTTATGTTGGCCGTCTATAATTAACCCATTAATTATAGATCGATCATGAGTGGCACCTAGTAGTACATCATGATCCCCAATTAATCGAAAGATCAACGGTTTGACCCCAGAAGAAATTATTCTGAAACCCTTCAGCAGCTCTAATGAATCGTGCCTCATTCCCTTCACCACCTTATACCCACTTGGTTCAGGACACGGTCTATGGTGTCAGTCCCCACTAGGCTGACTACGTCACACCTAGCCCAAGTAGTGTCTTCCTCGTCCTTTGGATTTCTAATTACTCTCATGTATTTAAGAGACTCGCACTCTTAACATGATATGCTCTGGCCAGAGGCTTTGAGTAACAATCCGACGATAGGCCTGGGTATACATCTCCTCGCAAGGAGTGGTGAATCCTTTGTAGGCTGTTCAAACATCTTCGGGCACTTCGGCTTATACCCAATCATCCTGGGTCCACACCTCCTTGGAGATGCTTGCTTAAGATGTCAAAGTATAAGTCTTCATGACCAAGATGACTTGAACACCGCAAGTCAAAGGAACATCGTACTTAAGCCGCAGTAAGATCTTCATTGACATATCTACATGTAGATTCCCATATGAAGTCTTACAGCTAGTCACTCCAATGAACTAGTTCCCTTAACTAGCATCCATGTTTATCTCCGGACATCCCAATGTCACCAGCCAGTGAGAATCAGCTGATTAGAGAATAACCCATGCTAGTCTCAACAGAATTGATAGTGTCCGTTTTTATCAATTCATCGACTAGGGATAATTTCAATATTTCACAATTGCACATTAGAGATAATCACTAGTTGTGATCCCATCACAAATTCTCTTATGCTGTGAGTTGTATTGCGGACATTCAGTAGATGAGTTCAAGATCCCAATCAAATACACAAAACATGTATACTCAAATAGTGAATTATCATTTATTAAAAATAAATGTTTACATCATAAGGCGATTGCCTTAGGACACTTCTCTCATATCACTAACATAGCACTTATCCAACTCGGGAGAGATTACCTCTTCATCATCCGAAGATGATGAAGGCGCGGTTGAGGAGTTTGATTCGTTATCACTTTCTTCTCTCGAGTCCTCTAGTGCCATGAATGCCATGTGACAGTGAGTGTTCTTCTCCTCCTTCTTCTTCTTGTTGTCACCTGCCACTAAAGCAATCCCTTTCTCTTTGGGACTTTGGTTAGAGATCTCATGTAATTCCATCTCACAAAAGAAATCCTCTAATTTAACAAAACATAAGTCCTTGGAAACCTTGTAAGCATCCACCATGGATGACCACAAGGCATTCCTAGGAAATGATTTAAGGACATACCTCACTAGGTCTCGGTTTTCTACCTCTTCACCAATGGAGTGGAGACCATTCAATACTTCTTTGAATCGACAATGAAGCATACTTACAGTTTCATTTTCTCCCATTGTCAAGTTCTGGAGTTGGCTGTGAAGGAGATCCTTCTTGGCTATCCGGGTGTCTTGAGTTCCTTCATGGAGCTCAAGGAGTTTGTTCCACAAGTCTCTGGCAGAGGTGAAGGGACCAATCTTGATCAATTGCTCTTTGGTCATCCCATATTGTAAGGTGACCACAGCTTTGGTATTTGCTTCACCCTTCCGGATTTGCTCAGCCGACCACTTGGAAAACTCAAGCTCCTTTCCTTCATTATCCTTTGGAAGGGAAAACCCCTCCTTAACAGCAAACCACAAACTGTCACGCCCCGAGACCCAGGAGCCGCTAATCCAATATAAAATCGGACAGCACCTCCCCTGTCCGGCGGATAATTTACACATACATACAATCTACATAACAATCCACGCAATATATATTTGCACAACCACGCAGTTTAAAGGGCCACAGGCCTCAGATATAAGCAGAAACAACAGTTATATGATTATAACTATCGAAAAACCAAATCCGAACTCACCTGAGCTGCCAGGGGGCAGGAACAAAACCAAAACCAATCGAAGTCCAACATAGGACTCAAAAGTACAATACCATCAAATAAAACGTGCATACATGTTCAAATCAAAATAGCGGAAGCATAATAAATACTACAGGGTCCACAACCGAAGCAACGTAATGCCAAAATCAAAAAGAGCTCCGCTGGAGCTGGGGACTGGCGGCTCGGGATCTCCTCGCAGACATCAACCTGAAAATAAACATATATGGCAACGGGGTGAGTCCATAGCTCAGCGAATACCCAACAGATATGCATAGAAAGTTATACTAACAACAAGTGTTCTGCTAATACAGTTTCATATCAACAAAAGGGAATGACTGGAACTGAAAACACTGGGTAGATACATACTTGAATCCATCTAACCTGGAAAGAGGGTAATAAATACTAAAAGATGACAAATAGGCATATCGTCTCAGATAACAAGTCTCCAGTATATGTGATGTCAAACAAGTGCAAGAATCAAGTGCAGCAAACAATGCACGATGCAAAGTATGCACATGGTGCAATGACATGTGTCACCCCCTAGTCCCAGTCAGGATATCGTCCACGACGTCCGCGTGGGTAGAGCTGTGACAAACTGTACCCAGTCAGGACATGGTCCACATCGTCCGCGTGGGTCAGCATGCAACAATGCAAGGATGGTGCATGCCCCAAACATATAAAGCACCCTGATGCAATGACATGTGTCACCCCCTAGTCCCAGTCAGGATCGTCCACAACGTCTGCGTGGGTAGAGCTGTGACAACCTGTACCTAGTCAGGACATTGTCCACAACGTCCGCGTGGGTCAGCATGCAATAATGCAGAGATGGTGTATGATAGATACACATATCTCCCTCCCAAGTCCTCAGTATACTAAGTCTCAGTCTGAAATCCTATAACAGGAAATACAGGTAACCTACAAGGTATACTGACCGGAAAACTACCAATCCCTCAAGGTCAAAGGCAGGAGATACACCACTATCTCTAAGCATATATATAGATATGACAATATCCGAGACTGTATGGAACAAACAGCATAATAACTCAGGGATACACTACATGTATCCAGAACAGGCACAATAACTCAGAGATGAACAACAAGTATCCAGAACAGGCATAATAAACAGGGATAGCGTATAATCTTACTGCTATCTATAACAGCCTATGCATAATCACATGACAATATCAAAAGAGATAAGTCAAAGGGTACCCGCCTCCAAATTAGAAATCCGTATCCAATGAGAACCTCCCGTTCAGAAGTCCAAAGCAAGTCAAGGTCCTGCATCAGTAGGTATTATTTAGCTACTAATATAAGAATTAAATAGCTAATCAAATCCTAGCTCCACGGTAGACCGAACAACACAAAACAATCCCTGACTAAACCCACCTAATCTCAGCACTGTTTCAAAACAAACTACAATTCTATTCTCACATTTGAATCAGTCCAATCCCCAAGGGGGTGCCCCATGGCAGTGGCCATCCAAGATCACAAATCCCAAATCATGAGAACATAATTCATTCAAGACCAACACGCCATGATCCACAAATCTAACCAATACTGATCTTTAACACAATAGTTGAACAGTAAGAACTCAACCTAAATCAATTGGAAGGAAACCAAGTTACATCCACTGATCCAACAGAAACCATAAGCACATTACATCCCAACTTGGTGTTAAAGAAAATTCAACTCTAATCAAAGAAACCCACGGCAGAACAAGATTCAAACCTACAAACAAGTAACAAGAAGTAATCCCAATATAACACATAAAATCCCAAAACCCAAGCTCCTAACAGCTAACTCAACTCAATAGCATCATTAAAACATTTAAACAACTCCCAATTTAAATCAAACAATTTCCAATTCAACTTGTCCTTACCTGGTTTGGCTGTGTCGACAGTGTCCTTGCCAAATCCAAACTTACCTAGCATGATCACCAGCCGAAAACCCAAACTCAGCAACAGCAAAAAGGAAATCCGCAAATCTCAATCCATTTGGATAACAGGTCATCCAAAATCCAATCCAAGCAAACTAAATCTCACCTAGTGAAGCAAATGGCGTTGACTCGTTGTGATTAGTCACGGCAAGGTGCAGCCACAGCGAGAAGTCCCTCCCGCTCTAGCGTGGACGACTGAAGAGGGCGCTACACTGGCATTTGCTTGCTCGCGCGAGGAGTTGGAACTTGCGGCGGTGGCTGTCGGCTAGGGCACGCGAGAAGGAAGAGAGGAAGGAGCGGCGTCGGCCGTGGGCTAAGGCTCGCGATGAGAAGCAACACGAAAGGCCGGCGCTCGGCGTTCGATCGGGCAGAGAAGAGAGACTGCGGCGGACCAAAGCCCTAATTGGCTATTTAAGTGGCATTTTTGCACTTTAGTCCACCTAATTTCCATCTAATTACCAGATCACCCCTAGGTCTAAGGTTATATACTCTCTAGTCCTTGTAACTATTTGTTTTATTTCATTTAACTCCTTAAATTTCGTCCAAGAGCCCAGAACATTTTAGGAATTTTCCGAAAAATTTCCCAGAGTGGAATAAATGTGTCGGATTTAACACAAACTCATGTTTGTCTTTAAGTAAAACTCCATTCTTGACTTCCAATATGAAAAATCAGTGCCGTCGAGGAATGGAGGTCGGTTTGTGCTCAATCCTTCTCTTCCAGCCATCTTGTTGTAAGCTCTCGGATGTTAAGCCGTGAACAGAGCCCCAAGCTCTGATACCACTTGTTGGTGACGAGGATGGCTATAGAGGGGGGGGGGTGAATATAGCCAGACACCCACAAGTTGCTCTTTGATATTTTCTGCGTGATCAGATTAGCAGCGGAAGCAAATGCAGAACAAAGAACAAAGCAGAGAAGGAAACGCAAACCAAACAAACGCTAAGACAAAGATGTACAAGGTTCGGGGATAACTTGCCCCTACTCCTTGGCGTGCCTGTGAGGTGGGCGATCCCTTGATCGTCGGCAGATCAAGCCCCGGTGAACTCCGGATAGTAGCAGCCTCCTTCTCGGTGGAGAAACCTCTCCATAAGTGATCTCAAGAAGATACAAGTTAAGCACAGAGACACTCGAGAAGACAAGCTCACAAAGATGTAACAAGATCGCTCAAGCACAAAGCAACAGAGAACACGAGCACAGCCCAGCCAAACTTCCCAAGTTTCTGTCTTGTTCGCCTCGCTCCTCTGCTTCCAGCTTCGTCACTTAAGCTCCCTCTCACCATCGCAAGATTCATCAGCATCCACTGAGCCAGCCTGAACCCACTGACCTCCTTGAGCACTCAGTCCACTGAAGACCTCCTCTCCAGCTGAGTCTCCGTCAGTCGCCAGCTGCTCCAGTTTCCGTTGAAACCTGAGAAGGAGAAACAAACAAACCTGCTCCAAGGAAAGCCTCCCATTGACCCTCCTTGAGTGTTTAAATCACCTGCTATCACCTGCACACTCCAACAGAGGCTTAGCAATGCATATCAACAAGAATCGGCAATGTATCAGAGAATCGGCAGTGAAAACAGACGCGATCAGAGCTTCTGACAGCGTATTTGAATTAAAATTCTGCGCCTGATCGGTCACCAGACCGATCAGGAAGGACCCTGATCGGTCACCAGACCGATCCAGAAGTCTTCTGCACACTCCTGATTGGTCCCCAAACCAATCAGGCTCCTGCCTGATCGGTCACCAGAGCAATCAGGCTCCAGCCTGATCAGTCACTAGACCAATCAGGCTGCTTCCAGACCAATCAGGAGTCATCCTGATCGGTGATAGTGAGAACCTTGCGACAAATGATCGTTCACTAGACCGATCTGAGCAGTATCCCTGATCGGTCACCAGACCGATCAGGAGCAGATCAGCAGGGGAACTCAACTCACTGTTCGCTCCCTGATCAGTCACCAGACCGATCAGGAGCTCTGCAGTGAGTGAAACACATACTCCCTGATCGGTCATCAGACCGATCAGTCATCGCTGGATTGGTCACCAGACCGATCAACGAAGGAGCACCGTGCCAATCTCCCTGATCGGTCACCAGACCGATCTAGGGGCTCCAACCTAGCCCTCTAAGCTAGGATTTCATCCACCTTAGCCCTCCAAGCTAAGGATTTTTCACCTAACCCTCCAAGTTGGGAATTTGCACCTAACCCTCCAAGTTAGGACTTTTCACCTAGCCCTCCAAGCTAGGACTTTTCACCCAACTCTTCCGGATTAGGACTTTCCAAACCTAGCCCTCCAAGCTAGGACCTGACCCTCCAAGCCAGGACTTTTTCACCTAACTCTCCAAGCTGGGACTTTTCACCTAACCCTCCAAGTTAGGACTTTTCACCTAGCTCTCTAAGCTAGGATTTTTCACCTAGCCCTCCAAGCTAGGACTTTTCACCCACCTCTTCCGAATTAGGACTTTTCAACACCTGGCTTCACTCACCGGACCCGGCTTCACTCACCAGGACCCGGCTTCACTCACCGGGATTTCCAACACCTGGCATCACTCACCAGGACCCGGCTTCACTCACCGGGATTTCCAACACCTGGCTTCACTCACCGGGATTTCCAACACCTGGCTTCACTCACCAGGACCCGGCTTCACTCACCGAGATTTCCAACACCTGGCTTCACTCACCAGAACCCGGCTTCACTCACCGGGACCCGGCTTCACTCACCGGGATTTCCATCACCTGGCTTCACTCACCAGGACCCGGCTTCACTCACCGGAATTTTAACCTAGCTTCATAAGCTAGGACCTGGCTTCACTCACCAGGGTTTCATGCTCAGTCCCCGACCAGGACTTTAACCCAAATTCGCTCAACCAAACTTAAATCATTGTCAAACACCAAAACAACAACCGGGCCAGACTGCATCAACAGTGGATGGTCCAGATCTTCCTTTTTCTTAAATGGATGGTCTAGAACATCTTGAGCTTCATCCAACGGTCAGATCTCTTCTGATTTGGCTGAAATTTTCAGATCTTGATCTATAGTTATGAGTGATTCTATCTTGAACTCGGATTGACCAGAAGTTGACCGATGGCTCAGATCTAGCCGTTCTCTGGAATGGACAACTCCTAATAATCCGATGCTTGATCCCTTTGATCTGGATCCAATGCTGACTCAAGTCTGACCCGATTTGATCTAGGTCCATGATCAATTGAAGGCCTACAAAATGATATTCAAATTTAGTGCCAAAAATATCCCAAATATACAAAGATTAGAATTAAAAGCCAAAATGAAGGGAATACATGAAACCTAATACAATTGCAAACTTAAGCATATAAAATGTGGATCAAACATGGATTTTAGAGCCAAAAATAATCAACAAAATGATGGTTATCATACCACTTGTTAGATCGAGAAAACGATAGAGGGGGGGGGTGAATATCGTTAAAACTTTTCGGATAGAATAAAGAACAAATACGCAGCAGAGATAATTGAATGCACACAAGAACACAAGGATTTTTACTTGGTTCGGAGTCGCAGTCGGCTCCTACTCCAAGGCCCACAGTCCTTGATCATTTACTTTGGGCAATACTATAATCGCGAAAAATAGGTTTACAAGTTGAGTACAGAAATATTGCAGGAAATGAAACTAGTTATACTTTTCGTTACAGACGCCCGATGTGGATCGTATTTCGGAGTAGAGGGACGTCGTCGACGCTGGAATCTCAAAGTCAGAGTTTGTTGGGGCGTAGCGCTTGAACGAAAAGCTTTGGAGCGTTAGAAAATTGTGTTGTTGAAGCCTTGGGGTCAAGCCCCTTTTATAGTGCTCTATCGGGCGCCTGATTAGTTGGGGCCGCCTGACACGTGCCCTCCGATCTGCGAATCCTTATCCACGGGCTCGGTCAGCGCTTATCCTCCCCACTTGGGCGCCTGAGCTGATGGGGGCGCCCGTAACCTCACGGGCGCCTGATCCGCCTTGGTTTAGTGGCTTCGCAGCTATGATTTGGGATTTGCCTTCACTCTTGGGCGCCCGTATCCTTACGGGCGCCTGACTTCATTCGGGCGCTTAGGCCCAGTGAAGAACCTTCACTTGCAGACGATCAGTCCTTCGACACTACAACTAAGGTTAGTCCCAAAAAACATAGTAAGTAATAATTACAATCGTAGCTGTCTTGGTTCTGACTTTGGGTCTCCCAAATTGAACCCTAGGTCGAATCGACGCCTACTGTTCCCTCGACGGGGAATGCGTCCTCACCTACTCCTCTCACGAGAGTTTACCTTTTGCCAACCGGCTCCTCCGGTTGGACTTTTGCCCAATCCGCCTGACCAGGTCTTCGTGCCTAACTTCCGGTCAGGTCTTCGGTGCCCGGCCCCTTGCCAGGACTTCGTGCCCAGTCCTCGACCAGGACTTCTTTGCCCAGCCCTTTGCTAGGACTTCTTGCCTAGTGTACCTAGGACTTCTTCTTGCACACTCAGTGAACAAAATTAGAACACAATAGCATCTTAACTTCTGAACCCTTTGCCATTATCAAAACCCAGATTTGACTTAGGTGCAGCCTGCACCAACAGCTAGGGGTTTCAACCAAGTAGAGGGACTTGACTATGATGAAACTTATGCTCTCGTAGCTAGATTGGAGTCCATTCGGATTTTGTTAGGATATGCCGCCCACATGGGTCTCAAACTTCATCAAATGGATATGAAATCGACATTTCTTAATGGGTTTATTAAGAAGGAAGTATATGTAGAACAACTACCCGATTTTGAAAACAAAGACTACCCTAATCATGTTTATAAATTGAGAAAAGCCTTATATGAGTTGAAACAAGCTCCCCGAGCTTGGTATGAAAGACTTTCATCTTTTTTAGTTTCCAAGGGGTTTAGAAGGGGAACAATTGATCCAACTCTATTTCTTAAGTCTAAGGATAAGGACATTTTTGTAACTCAAGTTTGTGTTGATGACATCATCTTTGGGTCAACAAATAATGAATTTCTTCATGAATTCATCAAGCATATGGAAAATGAGTTTGAAATGAGTCTTGTTGGGGAGTTGACTTTCTTTTTAGGATTGCAAGTCAAACAAACAAATGAAGGAACTCATGTATATCAAACAAAATATGCTAGGAAAATTATCAAGAAATTTGGATTGGAAAATGCTAAAACAACATCTACTCCCATTGGAACAAATGCCAAAATGGATAGTGATCATGAAGGGAAGGTAGTTGATCCAAAACAATATAGGAGTATGATTGGTAGTTTGTTGTACCTCACCGCTAATAGACCGGATATTATTTGCGGTAGGAATGTATGCAAGATATCAATCTTGTGCCAAAGAGTCTCACTTAGTAGTAGTAAAAAGAATTTTAAGGTGCATTAAGGGCACTCTTAATGTTCGTCTTTGGTACCCTAGAACCTCAAATATTGATTTATTTGGGTACACTGACTCCGATTATGAGGGTTGCAAATTGGATAGAAAGAGTACTAGTGGTGGGTGTCAATTTCTTAGATCATCCCTAGTTAGTTGGAGTAGTAGAAAACAACCATGTGTTGCCTTATCAACAACCGAGGCCGAATATGTAGCAATGGGTGGTTGTGTAGCTCAATTACTTTAGATCATGCACGCTTTAGAGGATTATGAGCTTCATTACTCTAAGGTCAAAGTTTTATGTGATAATGTGAGCACTATTAATTTGACCAAAAATCCGGTGCATCACTATAGGATAAAACACATTGAAGTCAAGCATCACTTCATTAGGGATCATGTGGCAAGGGGTAACATTGAATTACATTATGTTGAATCTAAGTCCAACCTTGCCGACATATTTACCAAGCCTCTACCCGAAGCGGAATTCACATCTCTAAGGAGAGGACTTGGTATGTGTTTTGTAGAAGTATAAATTTGGCCATGGGGTAATGCAAAATAAGGTAGTGCATGAGATAGGATGTTACAAATAACTCACTTGTGCTTGTGGCATATTGTTGGGTTGTTGGATGTATTACATTATTAAAAATAGACCAACTATGGGGAAAGCAAATGTTTAATTAATGGACATCTTGCCTATAGATCATAGTTGGCCATTTCAAATAATTTAAAAATATTTCTGTGTTTTATTTACTATGACATAAGTTTGCAAAACACATGATTTCAAAACTAGGGTGTAAGTTTGATACAAAGTTGGATGTTTTCAAAGAATTTGAGATTTAGTCAAAAAGCCAAACATGTTTGGGTTTTTCATGGAAATATATTTTCTCTGATATAATACATCATAAGAAACATGTTTGCAAAGTTTCATGATTTTTCGAATTTTACGGAATTATTTATGGATTTCTGAATTTCGGCTTAGAAGCTGAAAAGTTCAGACTGGTATGTATCAGTCGACTGCCCCTGAGGGCAGTCGACTGATCCTTCTGTGAATTGGTAGTACCAAGGCACCAGTTGACTGATAACTGTCTCAGTCTACTGGTCCTTCTGATTTCTAGTTTCTGGGGGTTTTTCAGAAAGAGAATGGTATTCATATTTATTGTCAATGGTAAATATTACTTGAAGCAATCCTTTTGATGGTGTCAAAGGAGGAGAATTGGGAGGTTTAAGTTAGTTTTGTAACTTAACTTATGGAAAATTAAAAATTATGTAGAGGACATAGGTTAAGGGGGAGAATGCATGTTAATGATTCTTAAATTACTATGTCTTTAATTTTTAATTGTTATTATTATATCTAACTTAAACATATTGCCACACATCAAAAAGAGGGAGATTGTTGGGGCAATCGACCCAAGTATGATCAAGTGGATCATAGGTTTTGATTTGTGTATATCAATATGATTAAGTTATGTGGTCATGTTGGTTTGATATGTGTGTTTGAGTCATGCAGGACTTGGTGAATCACACATGAAGTACGCATCCGAGGGACGAGAGCCGAAGGAAGAGGATTCCAAGGGAAAGCTGGGGAAGTAGACTTCAAGGGCATACGCGAAGTGTTGGATTGAGAGAAACGATAGAGGGGGGGGTGAATATCGTAAATCGTTTTCGGATTGAAAAAGAGAATACACAGCGGAGAAATTAAAACACAACACACAGACACCAAGATTTTACTTGGTTCGGAGTCGTGGTCGGCTCCTACTCCAAGGCCCACGGTCGTTGACCGTTTACTACGGGCAATACTATAATTGCGCAAAATCTTACAAACAGTTGTACAGTAGTAAGTGCAGTAAGAATACAATTAAAAATTGACTCTTCGTTACCGACGTCCGGTGTGGATTGTACTTAGGAGCAGAGGGACGTCGTCGGTGCTTGTATCTCGAGTTGGGAGGTTTCCGGAGCAGAGCGCTTGAGCAGAAGAGCGTATTGGCGTTGGAAGAAGTGTTGATTGAAGCCTTGGGGTCGAGGGGCTATTTATAGCCTCTTGGGGCTCCCGGAACGTTGGGGGCGCCCCCTACGTGTCAATCGATCCGAGCAACTCTCGGTCAGCCGTTATCCCTCCAGGATCGGGCTGAGGTTTGACCGGGGGCGCCCGGGACACTGGGGGCGCCCGGGTTGACTCGATCCGCTGGCTTCTCGCTGGCTTGAGTTGATCCACTTCGTTAGCTTGAGCCTGGGGCGCCCGGACCATCCGGGGCGCCCGGTAGCATGGGGGCGCCCGGGAGTACGGGGACGCCCTCCCCAGTGAGCTACCGAAGCACTTCTTTGCTTAACTTGTTTTGTATTGGCCTTGGGGGTGCCCGGGACACTGGGGGTGCCTTTTGCAAATAAGCCCTCAAAGTTCAATAAATTCCAACTAGGTCCCTATATTCTGAAATTTTCCATTTAGCCCCCCTGAGATTCGGTATTTAACATTCTTCCCCACTAACAAAAATTTGGTCCCCAAATTTTGCTAGGAAACCACAACAAATACTAGTCAACCACAACAGGTACTAGTCAACGGCAACAGGTATCAACACCTCAAATATAATATAACACGAAATGCAACTCAATTATACGCACCTCAAGTAAATAGATGAGGGTAGCGAGCTCTGATAGTATCCGTGAGCTCCCAAGTAGCTTCCTCATCAGAATGGTGCTGCCAACCAACTTTAACCAACCGAACTGTCTTGTTCCTCAACCAATGCTCCTTGCGGTCCAAAATCCGCATAGGCACTTCCTCATAAGTCGCGTCAGGCTGTAGTGTGACCGGCACCTCTGATAACACATGTGCAGGATCCGGTACATATTTCCTCAACATGGAAACATGAAACACATTGTGAACTCCAGCCAATGACGGTGGTAACGCCAGACGATAAGCGACAGCTCCAATCCGCTCCAAAATCTGGAAAGGTCCAATATAACGGGGAGCTAGCTTACCTCTCAAACCAAACCTCTTCACCCCTTTCGTGGGCGACACTCGCAAGAATACGTGATCACTCATGGAGAACTCCAAGGGTCTGCGTCTCCGATCTGCATAACTCTTCTGACGATCCTGAGCCTCTGACAGCCTGCGTCTGATAATACGGACTTGCTCTGCGTCATACTGAATACTCTGAGGACCTAGCAACTGAGATTCCCCAACCTCCTCCCAAAGGGTGGGTGTCCTGCAAGCTCTACCATACAATGCCTCGAAAGGTGCCATCTGAATAGCCGAATGATAGCTATTATTATAAGCAAACTCAACCAAATGCAGGTGATCCTCCCAGTTGCCTCCAAAGTCCATAACGCAAGATCTCAACAAATCCTCCAGTGTCTGAATGGTACGCTCAGACTGTCCGTCCGTCTGCGGATGAAAGGCTGTGCTGAATCGAAGCTCGGTACCCATAGCTTGCTGCAAACTCTGCCAAAACCGCGAAGTGAAATGCGGGTCTCTATCTGATATGATGCTCAGAGAAACACCATGCAGTCGGATAATCTCTCGGCAGTACAACTCTGCCATCTTGTCCAGAGAATCTGTCCTCTGAATCCCCAAGAAATGAGCAGATTTGGTTAATCGATCAACGATCACCCAAATCACATCGTGTCTTCTACGAGACCTCGGTAATCCAACAACGAAATCCATCGTGATGTGCTCCCACTTCCACTCAGGAATAGAGATCTTCTGTAGTAATCCAGTAGGTCTCTGATGCTCGGCCTTCACCTGCTGGCACACTAGACATCTAGCAACAAAATCCGCAATGTCTTTCTTCATACCGTCCCACCAATAGGAACATCTCAAATCTCGGTACATACGGGTTCCACCAGGATGTATCGCAAACCGAGATCGATGAGCCTCCTGAAGCAACTCCTCCATGACTGGATGTGACTTAGGTACGCACAATCTCCCGTGGAAATATAGAATACCCTCGTCGTCTCGTGTAAAGCCAGTCTGCTGCTCTGAGGCTATACGGCTGCCTAGGAACTGCAGATGCTGATAACTACCCTGAGCCTCTCTGATCTTCGTCCTGATCGAAGACTGAGCAACCATAGTTACCAATAACCCTTTCTCTGTTTGACCCTGCTCCTCCAGTCCCAACTCTGAGAAGCTTTGAATTAAATCAGTGACCATAACCCGTTGACAAGCCAGAACACTCCGAGATTTTCTGCTCAGTGCATCTGCCACTACATTAGCTTTCCCTGGATGGTAGCTAATAGTACAATCATAGTCTTTCAAAAATTCCATCCATCTTCTCTGACAAAGATTTAACTCTTTCTGAGTGAATAAATACTTGAGGCTCTTGTGATCTGTGAAAATCTCAAACGTGACGTCGTAGAGATGATGTCTTCATATCTTCAGGGCAAAAATAATGGCTGCAAACTCTAAGTCATGAACTGGATAATTCTTCTCATGCTCCTTCAGCTGACGAGAAGCATAAGAGACTACCCGTCCATGCTGCATCAAAACTGCACCCAAACCCTGATGTGAAGCATCAGTGTAGATTACAAATCCGTCCTCACCTGAAGGTAACACCAATACAGGCGCAGACACCAATCGTCGTTTGAGCTCCTGAAAACTAGTCTCGCAAGCTTCTGTCCAAATAAATTTCACGCCTTTTCTGGTCAGACGTGTCAACGGTGAAGCAATGCTGGAAAACCCCTCAACAAATCGCCGATAATAACTAGCCAATCTGAGAAAACTGCGCACCTCCTGAACTGACTTAGGCTGCTCCCAACTAGTGACAGCCTCGATCTTCTGGGGATCTACGGAGATACCTCTACTGGAAACAACGTGTCCGAGAAAACCCACAAAAGGCAACCAGAAAGCACACTTACTAAACTTTGCATACAACTGCTCCCATCGGAGCGTCTCAAGAACGATACGAAGGTGGCGCGCATGTTCCTTCTCGGAACGGGAGTAAACAAGATGTCGTCAATGAAAACAATAGCAAACTGATCCAAATATTCTATAAAAACCCGATTCATCAGATCCATAAATACTGCAGGAGCATTGGTAAGTCCAAATGGCATTACCAAAAACTCGTAATGTCCGTACCGAGTGCGGAAAGCTGTCTTCTGAATATCTGAATCCCTGATCCTCAACTGATGATATCCAGATCGCAAATCAATTTTAGAATACACTGAGGTATCCTTCAACTGATCAAACAAATCTTCAATACGAGGTAGGGGATACTTGTTCTTGATGGTCACAGCATTCAACTGCCTGTAGTCGATGCATAACCTCATAGAACCATCCTTCTTCCTGACAAATAAAACTGGTGAACCCCATGGGGATACACTAGGATGAATAAATCCTCTATCAAGCAACACCTGAAGCTGGACCTTTAGCTCATCCAACTCCTTAGGCACCATATGATACGGAGCCTTTGATGTCGGCGCAGTCCCCGGAATCAACTCGATCACAAATTCAACTTGCCTTCTGGGAGGCAAACCAGGTAGCTCATCTGGAAATACATCTGGAAATTCTTGGACCACTGGAACATCCGAGAGCTGAGGGCTACTGCTACCATCAATGCTGATCAATGATAATAGAAAACCCTGACATCCATGCGACATAAGCTTCTGAGCTTGCAGTGCAGAGATAATAGAAATCCCATCATCTCTGGTGCCAATGAATTTCCACGAGGGTTGGTTCGGAGGCCGAAACGTGACCACCCTCGCTTGGCAATCAACTGTGGCATGATAAGCTGCCAGTGAGTCCATGCCCAAAATGATATCAAATTCTACCATCTCAAGAATTGACAGATCCACGGTGAGGGTATAATTGCCGAAGTCCAATGGACAAGCCTTGACTTCCTGCGTGATATCCAATACCGCACCGGATGGTAGAGGCACTGATAACCGTTGTGATCTAAGGGTAGGCAATCTACTAATTTTTACCATAAATAGTCGTGATATGAAAGAATTAGAACTACCAGTATCAACAAGTAATTCAGCAGGAAATGCATAAACTGAAATCATACCACGAAAGACCGATCCATCGGCCCGCTGTGCCTCCTCTCTGGTGACTGCATAAACTCGGCCTGTCTCTGTAGCTGAAGGCGGCAACGCTAAAATTGGATGCTGTTGAGAAGATGAAGGTCCAGCAGTCTGATGGGGCTGATATCCAGAAGGCCCAACCCACTGCTGAGACTGGTAACCAGAAGCTCCAGCCGACGGCTGATGCTGATAAACTGGGGGTTGGTATACTGGACGTGGCTGCTGATAATACGATCCTGTCCCAGAATATTGAGACCCCACTAGTGAGGAGTACTCATGCCCATGCATACCATACATCTGAACTGGTGGTAGAACTGCCTGCTGACGTCCTGTCTGCTACGGTCAGAATGACGTATGAGTCTGATGGCCGCCTCGATATGGCCTCTGTGATCCTGATCGGCCACCCCGAGGAGTAAATGCTGTAGACCTATGCTGAGCCTTCAAAGGACAGCCTCGACTCTCATGACCCGGAAGTTTACAATAATAACAGACAGGGTGCTGTAGGGGGCAGTCTGGTCTGCTGTGGTCCTCAGAACCACACTGGAAACAGTGAGTCGCACCAGTAGTAAACTTCTGAGTCTGCTGAGAACCCTGCGATGATCCTGCTAAAAACCGTCCAAACTTCTGGGGTCGAGACTGAGGCACAAAAGTCCCCTGCGTACCCTGACTCCTGCTACTGTGCTTCTGTCCAACTGTCTGCTGTTTCTGTGTCGCAGCTGAACCCTGGGCTATCTACTTCCCTTTGTTCTTGTCTCCATGCAACTGATGCTGAATCATCTCGGCATGTAAAGCCCTATCCAAAGCCTCTCGATATGAAGTAGGAATCCATCCAGACAATCGCATCTGGATATATCCAGCTAAGCCCAGCATAAACTGTGTCGTCCACTCCGACTCCGTAGCAACCAACTGAGGACAAAACTCTGTCAGGCGATTAAATTCCGCCTCATACTCCATAACTGAACGGTCCCCCTGATGAAGAGCAAGGAACTCCTGCCGTCGTGCTGCATGAAATGCGGCAGGATAATACTTGCCCTCGAAAGCCTCGCGGAAAGAAACCCAAGAAATTGACCGTCCACCAAAAAGAGTCTTCTGCATATTCCACCAAGTGACGGCCTGATTTCAAAGATGATACGTAGCTAACTCCACTTTCTCTATGTCTGTGAGGGTCATATAGCTGAAGGTGTCCTCCAATGTCTCCAACCATGCACGAGCAGCATAGGGATCTGGTTCCCTATGGAATAGTGTGAAGCGACCCATATATAAAATTTGGATAGAATAAAGGAATTAATCATGAGATTAATTTTTGAATTATTCTATATAAATTTTATAGGAATCAATCCAAGTTTAATTGGAAATTTTTTCCAATTAAACTAACTAATCCTCCCTATATAAACCCAACCCCTCTCCCTCTCTCAATTAATCAATTAACCCCTCCTCTCCTCCCTCAACCCTTGGGCGCCGGCGGTGCAAGCAAGAAGAGGACAACCTCCTCTTCTTTTTCTCTTGGTTTCTTCTCATCCTAAAGGTCACATTCGGTCACGGAGCAAGGAAGGAGTTGTCTCTTCCTCTTGGTGGCTCGCGGTGAGGAGGGTGAAGGGAAGAATCGGCGGTGCAAGGAAAGGAGGTCGGCGCCGGTGGAGGAGGAGAAGAGAACACTTGGCTCTCGGTTTCTTCTCTTCCTTTCTTCGGCTCATCTTGTTGCAGATGTACACAAGACAAAGGAGAAGTTTCCTTCTTCTTTTGTGGCGCGCGGAAGCAAGGAGGAAGAAGGGTGGCTTGCGTGAGGTTAGTTCTCCTTGTGGTGTTTGTCGCCGGAAAAAGGAGAAGGTAGAGAGTTTTTCTTCCTTTATGGTGTTGATACCATGAGTAAGGAAGAAGGTAAAGAGGTTGGTGTGGTGGTCGTGAAGGAGAGGAACCCATCCTCTCGACTTCACCTTACATCTTCTTCAAAGGGCCGTCGAGTAGTGGAGAAAACCCTAGCCCTAGGGTTTTTGGTTTCGGCGCAAGGGAAGAAGGAAAAGAGGATTGATTCAAGTGCCTTGGTGACTTCATGACTTGGGAGACCATCGCCCACACGACGTCCAAGTGGGCTGGGTCATAGGATAGAAGACTGCGAGGTATATTTCTCCCGGGCTCAGTTTTCGTTATGCTATGTTCTATTGTGCTATTATGCTTTGCCTTGTCATTTCATGTGTGTTTAATTATTATTTAGACTTGAAATCTTAGATAATAATAATTAACTGGACCTCGAAGAAAAACACAAAAACTGGTGATCCAAATAGTCGTCTTTTCCGCGGTTAGTTAATCTAGAAAGTTACAAAGCCTTTGTGGCTAAGTTGTGACTTGGATTAACTAACACGACGACGACTCGGTCGTTATAGGGACGGTTCTCTATTCGGATTAAATTTTTAATCCATGGCTATAGAAAGGTATCTCGGATACGACCACGTGGTTGTCTTGGAAACCGCCAAGGATAACCAATAATTGGTATCAGAGCCAAGTTTCCGATTTTATGTGTTTAAGGATTCGGTTAATTTTCTTGCACATTATCATGTACGTTATTTTGCTAGATAATATTTTGGATGTGCATAGGCTTACTTTGTGTTGCAGACACTAGATTCCAACTGTTATGGCAAATTTTGTTGTGTGTATGTGATTGGTTGTGCTTGATGTAATTATTTGAATCCTCGAGGTTGACGAGGCTAAATAAGCTATTTAATTTTTGTAATTAAATATTGTTGAGGCAATCTATGATCCGGAGTGATCATATGTTTTGATGTTTGGGCAAAGGGTTTAAGTTAGGCTTTCTCTTGTGTACTAATATGTGTATGTGAGTGTGCAGGTTGTACAGGTTTACACATATTGACTTGGCTGGATGACTTCGGTATGGTGAAGGGTTGCATGGAGACAAGATGGAGGCTTGTATGCACCCGAGGGACCTGATATAGCAGGGATGATGAGCCGAGGGGCGCGGACTTCGAGGCGTACGTGAAGGATGGCATGGAGACAAGCTGGAGACTTGTGTGCATCCGAGGGACGAGGACCGAAGATGAAGAGGGCGCAAAGGCAATAGTCAAGGCTGCTGGTAAAGAGTCAGCTGAGGCAAGGGACAAGAGCCGAGGGAGGACTCCAAGGGCAAGCCGGGAAGTGAACTTCAAAGGGCACACGTAAAGGGTGGCATGGAGGCAAGTCGAGGACTTGCATGTGCATCCGAGGGACGACAGCCAGTGGAGGAGGACTTCAAGGGGCAAGCAAAAGGAGTGGACCTAAAGGCACGCATGGAGGAGGGTTAAGAGAGTGAGTAGGAGGATGTTGTAAGCTGGGCAGTCGACTGGGGGTTGTCCAGTCGACTGCCAAAACTCACAGTAAATTCTAGACCCTGGACCGGTCGACTGCCATTTTGGCAGTCGACTGGTAAGTCACCAGAATTAGAACGTTGGGATGTCAACGGTCGAATCTGAGTGGTGGCAGTCGACTGCCCTGGGACCAGTCGACTGCCAGCGGGTTTTCCAGCCCGAGTTCTATTTAAAGAGGACTCGGTTAGGGCTGGTTTTCTTGACGAATCTTGTCTTGGTTAAAGGCAAGATAGTAGTCTTTGTGCTCAGGTCTTCTAAAGGTGTTGTGGTCAGGTTTCTCCACCCAGAAGGAGCGACAGAGCTAGCCGGAGGTTATTCGGGGAGTGATCCACCGACGGATTCTTGGATTAGTCACCCGTCCGGGGTGGATACCAAGTAAATCGGGTTTTTTAGCGTTTGTTCTTTATTGTTAGATTTGTTTATTATTATTTCCGCTGCTCTAACGACTTTGTAGAGACAAAAATCGACAAAGTGATATTCACCCCCCTCTAGCACACTGGAAACGATCCATCAGTTGGTATCAGAGCGAAGGACCACTCGTGATTGGACTAACCGCCAAGAAGAGCAAAAGGTAGAGGGAAGAACATGGATGACAAATTCAGGGACGACATCTACACTCCGCCGGCCTACGACCATGAAGATTTCGGGTATTGGAAGTCACGGATGAAGACGTGGTTCGGAATGGAGTGGGACCTTCGGATTGCGCTTGAAGAGCCTTTTGAGATTCCAAAGGATAAGCACGGGAAGAGGCTTAGACCTAGATATTGGAATCAAGAACAAGAAAATCAATCCAAGGCGAATAAAAAGGTAATTGACATATTGCTTAATACGTTGCCTACTAATGTGTTGAATGGTGTAGGAGCATACAAAAATGCACACGAATTGTGGATCAAAGTCGAAGAATTTCATAAAAACCCTACATGAGGTGAAGTCGTGGAAGAACCCGAGGAAGTGAACTCGATAGCCCAAGAGGAGGAAGAATTAAGTGAAAGATCATCAACCTCCTCAAGGGAAGAAGAGGAGGTATCGATTTCAAGAATTGAGGGGGAGGAGAGACCCTCAACCGTACCGGATCAAGAGGAGGCATCCACATCATCAAAAGATGAAGAAGAAGTTCCAACCTCCACCAAAGCCAAATCAAAAGAATATATCACATGCTTTGGTTGCAACGAAAAGGGGCACTACAAGGACAAGTGCCCAAAAGGTAAAATGGAGGTAAAATCTATACTCATTTCAAGTTCTTTTAAATGTAACATGAGTTGTAGGAATGGAGGAGCCCAAGAAAAGAAAAAGAAAATCCGATGCTTCACATGTGGAGAGCTAGGGCACTACCACACCAAGTGCCCTAGAAAAGGAGAATTAAAGAAAATGGAGCATCTGAGAAGATGGGAGAAGGAGGAGAGAATGAGAAGAGGCTTCCATCAAAGGGAAACTTCAAGGGTAAGGGAGGTAATTCCTAACCCTAGATTAAAATGTAATTCAATTTCAAGTTCCTTAATGCATGATAAAAATAGAATTAATTATTCATCCATGCATGCTAACATTCATGAAAAATGCTTAATGGTGCATAATTTTGGTTTCAAATATAATGATAGGATTAGGGTTAACAAGGTAGATCAAAACCCTAGGAAGAGCATGCATAATGATAGACCCAAGACCTCTAGGTTTAAGGATCATGACACTAATCCCAAGAAGGGAAGGAATGTGCCTAGAAAGGAGGTTAGGCCTAGGCATGTCCAAGGTGGGCACATGGAAACCAAAGTTAGGGATTTGGCAAGGGAAAATCAAGCCTTGAGGGTAAGGCTTGATACATTAGAAAAGACCCTAGAAAGATTCACGATTGGATCTAAGAGCTTAGACATGGTGTTGGGTAGCTTAAAACCCAACTATGATAGATCAGGGTTGGGATACCGGTTTAAGACCTCCACGACAAATGGAAAGAAATATGTTGGGGAAGCATATAATCATGGCACGGAGGGTAAGTCCAAGGATGGAAAGTGGGTGCCATCAAAAGGTAGAAAGGGTGACTTAACCAAGGATAAGGTGTCCAAGGTTAAGAAGGTCAATTTTGCAGGCCAAGAGTCACCGGGGGAACACCGGTGTGGTCTAGTGTTTCTTGAGTCACCTAGGGAGGTGGCTAGGGCTAAGAGCTCAAAGGGGAGCTCTAGGAGCCTTTGGGATATATGGTGAATGGACCCTAGGAGAGGTGCTTCTAGAAGTCTAGATGGACCATGGGATGTGCCAAAAGAGTTGGGGACGGGCTTGAGTCTCAACTTTTGGATTTGGCACATGGATTATGTGTTTCATGCATGGAAATATGACATTGGGGTCATATATCATGAAGGTTGGTTTTTGATGTATAAATACCATGTAAATCAATGCTAGGGATGCATTGTGGGTTGGCATGGGAAGAGACATCAAGGGGAAACCAAAACTAGGACTTTTGGTTAAGGTTTGAGTGAACCTTTTTGCTAATTTTGAGTTTTGTGTCAAACTTGGGAATGGTGATAGATACATTTTGGAATGTATTTTTCCCAAGTAGGTATGGGTACCACAAATGTCTCCATAAAATTTGGGAATTTTTGGAGATTTATGGAATTTCTGGCGCATTTCTGAATTTCGTCAGAAAGGCTAAAATTCTGATTTTCAGAGTATCAGTCGACTGCCCTGGGGGGCAGTCGACTGGTAATGGCTGTATTTTGTATCAACAGCTGGGTATGTGTCCAAATGATGTAAAACAAGTGTATGAGGGGGGCTAGTACACATTGTTTATGGTCATTGTGTAAAATACGGGTAAAAAAAATTAGAATATATATATATATATATATATATTGTTATATATATGGTTATATATATATATATAGTTATATGGGTATAAAAGGAAAGGTAATAATTAGAGATATTTATAATTAATCCTTTCCTCTCTTATATCCCTGTGCCTTAAGTTTTCCCTGCCGACCTGCTCCTTCCCTTACTCCTCTCTCGTGCCCTAAACCCAAGCGCCGACCCTTCCCCTCGCGAAGCCCGCAGCCGCAGCCTCCGACTTTTTCTCTTCTCCCCTCTCGGGTGCAGCCACCCGACACCTGCCCTAGCCGCGAGCGCGGACTCCCCGCCCCTCGCGTACCCGAGCTGCTGCGCCGCCCTTCCTCCTCCGTTCTTCTCCTTCCTTCTCCTTCGCGCGCCCTAGGCCACGCAAACCCTAGGTAAGGTTTCCGGGTTGTTTTCGCATATGGATTTGGTGCTATTGCTCGACTCTGGGATTGAGTTGGGTTCAGCAGAGAAGAAGATCTTTAATGGTGTTTTCTTTTCGAGGTTGCAGATTTCCTTAGGTCTGAATCTTGCTGCGATTGGATCCAGGAGGCTTGTGAGCACGGGAGCATCTCAGGTAAGAAGCATCATCTAGGTTTAGTCTTGGATGTGTGTTTTGTGGGTGGAGGTTTTAGGGATTTTGGATTGGAAACAGGGACTTGGCACCAATTGGAGGATACCTGCCATGAGCTACTTGGTGGGGGTGGTTCTGCCCTTTGCCGTAAGTCCATCTCAGTGATAGGAGAGGATATGTGATGTTTTAGTTTTTCATATATAATCTGTAAATTTAATCAAGCTCTTAGGTGGTTGATTGACTTGGGGAAGTAATGGTGGAGGGTTCTGATAGGTTAGTAATGGGTAAATGTTTTCCTAATCAGATTGGTCGTGGCCTTGAGTGGGAGTTGAAACAATTGGCAGCACCTCGATTTGTGCTTGCCATGAGCTTTTGGAAGAGCTAGTGATTAACTTATGGGTTAGGTTTAATTTAAACTTTAAACCTAATGAGTTGACTTGATAAATTTAGATTCCAAAACTAATTGGAATCTAATCGGGGTAATTTGGGATAATTAAGACTTAACCATTTTATTATGATTAATTAAATGTAAACGGACGGATTAGGTTAACCCTAGAATGGATTAGGGATTAATTAGCTAGTTACTATTTTTGTAATAGCTAATTAAATCTGTCCTTGATACAGGGACTTGATTGGGATTTTATTGCTGATATTGACTGGTGGTTCTCTTCGCATTTGGATTCTTCTCTTTTGGAGGCGGGTACCCTTTGACCTATCTTTTAGATATTGTCATATTGCTATGCGTAGTTTGTTATATATAACAGTAAGATTGTATGCTATATCTGCCTTAGTATACCTGTATTGGATACATGCTGTTTATCCTTGAGGTTATCTCCCGTTTAGATTCATACAGTCTCATTTGATGTCTTGTGTACATATATGTGCATAGAGGTAGTGATATGCCCTTTTTCTTTCATTTGACATTTATGGATCACTAGGTACCTTGTCATTATACCTAGTAGGTTACTTGTATCCCATGATATAGGATTCAGACTTATACCTAGCACCCTGAGGTGTTAGTTGAGGACTTGGTGGGTGTTATATGTGCTTGGGTCATGCACCATCCTTGCATTATTGCATGCTGACGATCATTGGCTCCTATGTAGTCTGAGCCTGTCGTCAGTTACATGAGGATATGCACACACATCCACTCACGGGTAGTGGTTACCATAGAGTGTGTGCATTTGCCCTGTATTGCTCCGTTCGGCCACTATTTGGAGGGTGGGTCCGGGCGTGGTAGCAGCCAGGGATCCCTTCTCGTACTGAGCCACGAGGAGATGAGAGCTTGACTCCCCCATTGCTTGGGGTAGGAGCGGAGTCTCCACCAGCATCCTGTCCACCCGGTCACTCAGGAGCAGTGATGGCAGGGTGCGTACAGTTGTCATAGCTCTACCCTCTCAGACGTCACCTATGACAGGTGTACGATGATCTGACTGGTGTCAGGGGTGACACATGTCATTGCACCATGTGCATATTTTGCATCGTGCATTGTTTGCTGCATTTGATTTCTGCACTTGATTGACATGCATATATTGGATACCTGTTATCTTGGATTGTATGTTATACTTATTCCATAGGGCTTTGTTTCACCCTTTGCAGGATAGGTGGATTCAGGTATGTACCTGTATTTAGTATCTTCAGTATACCCCTTTCCGATTGTTTATATGAGACTGTATTAGCATAGACCCTTATTGTTATTGTAACGTACTATGCATATCTGCTGGGTATCCGCTGAGCTTATGGACTCACACCGTTGCCATTACTTTTTGATTTCAGGTTGATATCTGCCAGGAGGGTCCGAGTCACCAGTCCCGTACTTGCTACTGAATTGGTTTATGCATATTTCTGTTTCTAGACCATGTTATGTTTTATTCCGTTGCATTGGATTTTTCGTGGACTTGTAGTACTTGTCGTATTTTATGGGATTGTACTTTTGAGTCCTATGTTGGACTAGTGTGTGGTTTTGCTGCATTCTTGCCCCTTGGCAGCTCAGGTAAGTTCGTATTTTGGTTTTAACAGTATATTGTCTTATATATATGTTGTCTGATTAGCTTTGAGGCCTGAGGCCCATATAAACTGCGTGGTTGTGATATATATATTGTGTGTATGTGTAAATTATCCGCCGGACAGGGGAGGTGCTGTCCGATTTTCTATTGGATCAGCGGCTCCTAGGTCTCGGGGCGTGACACATTGGGGATTAAAAGAACCAATAATTGGGTTATTGTTGGGGTCTTTTTGATGTTAGACAAAGGGGGAGAAGTTTGGGTTTAAGTCGGGAAACCAAACTTACCATTGCAAGAAACCCTAGGTTTAGGGGGAGCTGAGTTTAAGGGGGAGCATGGTTGCTCCATTCTTGGCATAAGAGGAACCTTGGAGAGGTTCTTAAAAAGCCTTTGTAAGTCCAATGTAGGGGGAGCTTGGGGGAAGCTTTAAAAAGCCCGTTTTAGTGTAAAAATCCTAGCTTGGAGGGCTAGGTGTAGAAATTCCTAACTTGGAGAGTTAGGTGTGAAAAATCCTAGCTTGGAGAGCTAGGTGTGGGATGCCTTGGATATGATTCATTTTTGCATTGCATAAGCATTTGTTTAGCATGGTTTTTGCTATTGACTACTGTTTTGTTTCCCTAACTTAAATGTATTGCCAAACATCAAAAAGGGGGAGATTGTTGAGACAATCTGTGATCCGAAGTAATCATATGTTTTGATATTTGGGCAAAGGGTTTAAGTTAGGCATTCTCTTGTGTACTAATATGTGTATGTGAGTGTGCAGGTTGTGCAGGTTTACACATATTGACTTGGCTGGACGGCTTCGGTATGGTGAAGGGTTGCATGGAGACAAGCTGGAGGCTTGTGTGCACCCAAGGGACCTGATATAGAAGGGATGATGAGTCGAGGGGTGCGGACTTCGAGGCGTACGTGAAGGATGACATGGAGACAAGCTGAAGGCTTGTGTGCATCCGAGGGACGAGGACCAAAGATGAAGAGGGCGCGAAGACAATAGTCAAGGTTGCTGGTAAAGAGTCAGCTGAGGCAAGGGACAAGAGCCGAGGGAGGAGGACTCCAAAGGCAAGCCAGGAAGTGGACTTCAAAGGGCACACGTGAAGGGTGGCATGGAGGCAAGTCGAGGACTTGCATGCGCATCTGAGGGACGACAGCCGGTGGAAGTGGACTTCAAGGGGCAAGCAAAAGGAGTGGACCTGAAGGCACGCGTGGAGGAGGGTCAAGAGAGTGTGTAGGAGTGATGTTGTAAGCTGGGCAGTTGACTGGGGGTTGTCCAGTCGACTGCCAAAACTCACAATAGGTTCTGGACCCTGGACCAGTCGACTGCCATTTTGGCAGTCGACTGGTAAGTCACCAGAATTAGAACGTTGGGATGTCAACGGTCAAATCTGAGTGGTGGCAGTCGACTGCCCTGGGACCAGTCGACTGCCAGCGGGTTTTCCAGCCCGAGTTCTATTTAAAGAGGACTCGGTTAGGGCTGGTTTTCTTGACGAATCTTGTCTTGGTTAAAGGCAAGATAGTAGTCTTTGTGCTCAGGTCTTCTAAAGGTGTTGTGGTCAGGTTTCTTCACCCAGAAGGAGCGACAGAGCTAGCCGGAGGTTATCCGGGGAGTGATCCACCGACGGATTCTTGGATTAGTCACCCGTCCGGGATGGATACTAAGTAAATCGGGTTTGTTAGCGTTTGTTCTTCATTGTTAGTTTTGTTTATTATTATTTCCGCTGCGCTAACGACTTTGTAGAGACAAAAATCGACAAAGTACTATTCACCCCCTCTAGCACACCGGAAACGATCCATCAAATATGGCACGTGTTTAGCCAAGCTTTCTATTTACTTTTGATCTAGATGACATGTACACTCCTTTGTGGAGTTTAGCATCAATGGATGTAAATTAGTTAGCTACTCATCTCGGCTCGGAGACTCCTTCATGGTGGCATGCGCACGGATGGGATGGAGTGGATGAAGTGACGACACGATTAGAGGCACATTGGAAGACCAAGGCCATAATAGTTGGAAAAATCTAGGATTTTTCATTATTCTATTATTTTGGTTTGTGTGTGCTTGTTGTGTGGATGCATGTAAAAACCTCAATGCAAATTACTAAGTGGGAGAGGGACCCTAAGGGTCCCATGGCCTCCACCACAATCTGAAAGGTGATGTGAACAAGTCTGTGCGTCGGCTCTGAGTGCCTTCCTCCCTATCGGATGGGTTTGTTCTGTGGATCACTAGGTCGGAAAAGACTATAGGAAATTATTGATGAGCGTGTACTTCCCCATCGGAAGACACATAATCAAAAATCATTTTTCTTGGTGTCGGGTGGTGGTAAACACTTAGATACAAATAATAAGTATCCTCCCCATCGGAGTCACTGCTTTTATTTGTAGGGCCGAAGAGGACCAACTATTAATTTTACTTGTCAAAAGGATAGGATGACAAGATAGTAAAATTAATGGGTAAAACCTCCTCTCACAAATGTAGAGTTCGTATATGTCCACACCATCGTGGCATATGAAATTCTCGGTGTTTGAGGTGTTGGTAGATTTTTGTAATAAATTGTTTTGAGATGTCAATTTATTTCAAAATCTAAAGCATGTGATTATTCTGATTCTCAGGTGATTTTAAAATGGATTTAGACCCACAAGACCTAATTCAAAGTGAAATCCAATTAAATGCCCCTAGTGATAAAATGGATTGGGAATTGAATATGGATTTTGTTTCTACTGCCGAGGAACCTAAGTGTGATCTTGCCAAGTTCTTAACCGAAAAGCCTGACGAGATTAATACCGAAGAACAATTTGAATATTTTAGGAAATGGCTAGAGGCAGACGAGACGACCGAAGGTCCTCAAAATCAAGCTTCTTCCATAACCAGTGATAAAATATTAGATGAACTCTTTGGTGAAAGTAATCGAGCCGCTAGGCAATCGGTAATAAAGAACTTGACTACCACCATCTTGGTTGAAGGGATGCCCGTGAGGGAACATACCCTCAAGATGATGACTTGACTGAAGGAGATAGAAAATTTTGGAGCTCAGATCGTTGGGGAAACCCAAGTCGATCTTATCCTCCAATCTCTACCAAGGAGTTTTGAGAAGTTTCGCCTAAGCTACAATATGAGCAAGCGTTCATATTCGTTGGCAGAACTTCTGACAGAACTTGAGGCAGCAGAGGCGGTTTCTCTTCAGAGCCCACAGGCTTTCATTGCTCAAACAGTTCCTACTTCTAAGCCGAAAGGAAAGAAGAAGGAAAATCATACTGAAGCAAAGAAAGTAGCAGGATTACAAGGACCTCGGGGATGCATAAAGAAGCCGAAAGGCAAGTGCTTTGTATGCAAGCAGTTAGGACATTGGAAGACAGATTGTCCTCGCCGTCAGAGTATAACCGGAGGTATATTTTCTTCTTGTGTCGTTGTAATATGTTTAGCGGTGATATCTACCGGTACATGGTGGGTAGATACGGATACCACTAATCATGTCTGCATTTTTGTGCAGGGGTTCCAGGGAACCCGACGGCTAGCTGAGGAGGATATTGCTGACTACATGGATGACTATGGAGATGACTTTTGCAGTGGGAGTTCTTACTATTTCATTTATGTCTTTAACATAGGTTGATATAGTTTTGGTTTTATAGATTGTCTTTATGTACTTAATTTTTTGGAAAGAACTTTGTTCAGTTTCTAGAATAAAGATATTTTCTATTACTTTTATTTGTTAAAAGTGTAATAGAAGGAATATCTATTGAAGTGCATAGTTAGACAATTAGTATATGAAACCGAAAGGATCCCATAATAGTTTATCATCTTAACTAATGAAAGAGAAAGATCCCTTCCAAGTGAAACCAAACACATGTTTTGTCTCTAAAGATTGGCTTTGTTAAACTCTAGTAGGTTTCAAAAGTAATTAACCAAAAGGCCTTAGGGTTAATTGGTTAATAGGAGACTTGTCTTCTTTTGGGATCTTTTGACTCCTACTAGGGAAGTAACAAGACCAAAGAGGCTTGTCCTAAGCCTCGGGGCATAGAGCCAAAACCATGTAGGAAATTGGTTTACCATGATAAGTATAGACCCTTGGTCTATTCAGAATAGAGGTACCTTTAAGTACCTTGTTTATTTTATAAACGAGGGATTAATACCTCTAGGAATGGTTGTAGGAATTACTTATTAGAGAATTGAGATTTGATCCCAATTCACTGCACTTGGTGTGCCTCAATAGTATAGTGCAATACATGGAAGGAAGGAGGTCTCTTAAGCTATTAGGCTAAGAAGATGATAAGCCTCTCCAAGATTAGCAAATTGTTCAAAGTGGGATATCCTAAGGGAACAATAAGGTGGTTTAATAGTCCTAAGGATCAAAGGACATTCGTTGGGACGAATGACTGAGGACTATGAAATAAACCACAAATTCAGGTGTAGAGTTACTCTGAATAAATAAAGGGGCATTCCAATCTTAGTACCAACTGTACAAGAAGTTATACCACAGGACACTGCACCTCGTGTCACTAAAGATATGCATAAGGCACCTTGTCGCAGTGGGAGGGTTGTTGCTCAACCTATAAGTTTCATGATCATGAGAAGTCTACAAACTAGTCCCTAAGTGAACATGAGCTGGATCTCTAAGACCTATGACAAGGATCATCCATGTTGAAAAGATAAATCCGGTGATATAGATTTGTTCAAAGGACGGATGATGTCTTGTGACAGAAACGAAGTGGTAATATTGTACTATACGTAGACAGTATTTTGTTAGTTGGCAACAATGACGAAATATTGTCAGACGAAAGGGTATGAATTATGAAGGACTTGAGATAAGGGAGACACATTCTTGGGGATCAAAGACAAAGATGATGTGCTTATCACAAGCTTCATATAAAACATTATCCTAGCTCATTCTAGCATGGATACCTCCAAAAGGAAGTTTTGAACTTTTCGATTTTGGAGCTACTCTATCTAGGAGATATGAAGATAGAGCAGGGAATGACTATTTCTCTGGCATTTACTAGAGGAAGTCTATTGTATGCTAGAAATGAGCCAAGATATCTGTTGTGCCGTGGGCATGGGGAACAGATATCGGAGTAACCTAGGCTAAGGAAATTGGAATATGGTAGAAGCATGTATACCGGGCAGACCAATTTCCTATAGGTTATATAGATACAGAATTCCAATCTATATAGGAGCATATAGGAATATTCCTTGGGTTTTGTGTTTTACTTTTAGGAGGAAGAACCATTGTAAAGTAGAGTGTTGCGCAGCGTCTGCGTGATGGACCCTACGGTGTGGGCTGAAAATTCTGGACGCCTGCGTGGCAGCTAGTGGAGCTACATGGTTCGTACCTCATGATGGATTTTCGATGTGATTTCTGGTTTGCTCGGGAATATCACGTGTGATGTGATTAAAATGGTGCAGTCATAAACTCGAAGGAATCACGAATCCATAAGGCAAGTAAACACATAGAGCACAAGTACCACCCAAAACGGGAATAGCTGTTGTTTCCTGGTTTGCATCGGAGAATGATCTTAGCAGGCCACTTCACTAAAGCCTTAGAAGCAAGAGCTTCAGGCTTGTGACAAATAAAGAGGTCAGATGTATGGTATTTTGAGAACAGCAAAGTCTTTGAGTATAAGTGGGAGATTGTTAGGATGTATACTGAAAGCTTTGCCTTTTGGTTAAGGATACATCTCCATTTTAAAGCGAATCAGAAATCACACGGTGCATGTTCGGGTTTATGTTTATATTGGTATGTGCACTAAACGTCTAATGCTTGACATTGAAGATAACATGATGCGTGGTGTCGCACAGAAGATCATGTTATCAGGTACCTTGTCAAAACATAAGAAAGTGGCTTATAACCGAGAAGGAATTGGACAAACCAATCGGAATGGTTGTAGTATAATCAGGTGTGGTTTATCTTAACCATAGGATTATACTAGTGTATTTTGTGTACATTGAGTAGGACCGAAAGAGAAGTCATTCAATTTTTGTACTGACCTAGTAAATTGAATTAGACCTCGGATGCTATTATGGAGTACGATCTCTGAATCCCGAAATAATGGCGGGCATATATTATTAACTATTGATTCTTTGATTTACCAATGGGCGAGATCTATTCTGCTAGATCGGACCTGGTAAGTTGGAAAATAATTTAATAATATGATGTGTCGTTGAATTATTGACGGAATCCGTGTCCTGAAGAGTCAGGGTGATGATGCCCCATTGGTGAGCTCAAGAGGATAGCCATGCCAAATCTTGCAAGTGGACTATGGTCCGGCATGCCTAAAAGGTTGAGTGGTACTAACCAAGGATCAAAAAGATAATTAATTTGATTATCAATAAATTGAATTAATTATCGGGCATACGATATCTTAAACATGGGGAGATGGATGGCTTGTAATAGGTGGAACCCATATGTAAATATGGGGGTTGGTGAGGAAGTACAATGGAATCCTCTATTGGAATGAATCTCCATTTAATGGATCGGGTTTGGATCCATTAGAGGACCAAGAACCAACTCCTCCTCATGGTCCCTATCCTAGCCCAATAAAGTGTTGGTGCAAAAAGCACCCAAGTCAAACCTGAGTTTTGATAATGGCAAAAGGATTCAAAAGTTAAGTCTTACTTGTTATCTAAACATGTTACTCTAGTGTGCAGGGTAAAAAGTCCTAGCGAAGGATTGCTTGGCACTGGCGAAGGAATGCCAGGGTAAAAAGTCCTAGCGAAGGACTGCTAGGCACTGGCGAAGGAATGCCAGGGTACTGAAGCCCTAGCGGAGGACTGCTAGGCGCTAGGCGAAGGACAGCTTGGGACTGAAGACCTGGCGAAGGAATGCTAGGCACCGGGCGAAGGACAGCTTGGTATCCAAGACCTGGCGAAGGACCGCTAGGCAAAAGTCCAATCGGAGGAGCCGGTTGGCATCAGGTACATTCTCGCGAGAGGAGTAGGTGAGGACGCATTCCTCGTCGAGGGAACAGTAGGCGTCGGTTCGACCTAGGGCTCCATTTTGGAGGCCCAAAGTCAGAACCAAGACAGCTAAGGCTGTATAAACTAACATCTTATTGCTTTATGGTGTTTTGGACTAACCCTGGATGCAGGATCGAAGGAACGAGTGTCTGCAGCTCAGAGAGCCTCAAAGGAGTGAGGCAGCAGCTGACCAGGGCGCCCGGAGTGTCCCGGGCGCCCCCAAGGTGAAAAACAAAACACATGAAGCAAAGGCAAGCTTCGACAGCTTATGTTCGAGGCGCCCCCGTGCTTCCGGGCGCCCCCGCTGCTCCCGGGCGCCCCAGCGCTCCGGGCGCCCCCAGGTCAAGTAGTCGAAGCAGCTCCAACGAAGCCAAGAGGTTAAGATTCTGACCCGGTCAATCCGGGCGCCCCCAGCGTTCAACGACCGTGGGCCTTGGAGTAGGAGTCGACCTAGGCTCCGAACCAATTAAAACTACCTGTGTTCGCGATTGATTTTTCCGCTGCGTACTTGCTCTAATTTTTTCGAAAAGCGTTTAACGATATTCACCCCCCTCTATCGTTTCTCTCGATCCAACAAGTGGTATCAGAGCGGGGAAGTTCAAATTTGGTGCAACCACCAGTTTGAAAATTTTTCGGATTTTTTTTAATATTTTTTTTCGTTCGAATTTCTTCTTATATTTTTTCGTTCGAATTTCTTCTCGTTGATCGAGGTTGGTGCAACACCACTCGACGAATATTTTTTTCTTATCCCGCACTACTAATCCAAGACCAAGTCTTGGGATATTCTTTTTGTTTAGTTTACATTTCAGATACATGGTCATGCAAGAAGGCTTCAGCACCGCAAGACCACCTCTCTTCAGTGGAGAAGACTTCTCCTACTGGAAGAGCAGAATGGAGGTCCACCTGAAAACTCAGGTGGACATGTGGATAATCATCCAGTCAGGATTGGAAATTTCGAAGAATGCTGAAGGAGTACCTCAAAGCTACACAGAGTGGGACACCGCTCTGATACGGAAAATTGAAGCGGATGCAAAGGCGACCCAGACCCTTCAATGCGGCTTAACAAAAGAGGAGATGAATCGGGTGGGCCCTTTCAACAGTGCCAAGGAGCTGTGGGGAAAACTGATCGAGCTGCATAAAGGAACATCAGACACTCAGATCAGCAAGAGAGACCTGCTCCTGAACAAGCTGTATACCATCAAAATGACCGACAACGAAACAGCTGCTCAGCTTCACGCCCAGATTCAAGAACTAATGAACGGTCTACACACTATTGGCCACAAGGTAGAAAACTGTGACGTAATAAGGTATGCTCTAAATGCTTTCCCGAGAAACACCTTGTGGGCATCTATGGTAGATGCATACAAGGTTTCAAGGGACCTTTCAAAAATAAAATTAGATGAATTATTTTCTGAATTAGAACTGCATGAACAGACTAACTGCAATTTGGCCGAGAAAGGTATTGCCTTTATTGCAGGTAAAACTGGAAGGTCAACCAAGAAAAAGCCTCAACCTAAATCCGAGTCTAACTCAGACTCAGACTCAGAAGATGAAGAAGGAGATCGACCTAAGCTGGTCCGACTGGCAAGAAACTACTACAAAGAACTGAAGAATCAAACCAACAGAAGGAAGGCCAGCCGAAGAAAGGACGAACCAGCTAAACCCGCAAACGAAAAGAACAAGCCCAACGTGACCTGCTACGAGTGCAAGAAGAAGGGTCACTACAAGACGGAGTGTCCGAACCTAAAGGAAACCAAGAAGAATAGAAGGAAGAAGGCACTTCAAGCAACGTGGGGCGAGTCCTCATCCGAAGAAGAAGAAGAGGTCCCACAGTCGAATCTACTAGCACTAATCACCTCAGAAGAAGTCGAGACCGAGTCAGAGTCAGAACAGGATGACGGCAGACTGACCTTCTCAGAGGACGGCGAAATTAAGGTAAGTGGTTTTAATAGAAGTCAATTAAATGAACTAATATCTTATCTTTCTCGAGATTTGGCGAAAGCTAAACTCCGAGTCGAATCCCTCCGACAGGAAGTAAAACTCCTGAAAGAGGGAGCTGACTCTAAACCCTTAACCGAGAAGGTTCAAGAAGGAACTCCTACTCAAGTTGAAAAACTTGAGAAAGAGAACTCCTCCCTGAAAACCCAGGTTAAGGATCTTAGATCAGCATTAGAACGATTCACTTCTGGTTCCAAGGGTCTTGACATGGTTCTTGGAAAACAGAAATCCGTTCTAAATCGATCCGGACTAGGCTACAGAACCAAATCTAGACAAAGATCTTACTTTGCTATACTGAATCAGTCCAGAAGTAAAGTTCAGGCATGGGTACCTAAACTATACCTGAACAAACCAACTGGATCAAATCAGTATTGGATCCCCAAGGACAAGATTCACATCTTGCCTAATCATTATCGTGGCTTTAGTCCAGGGGGAGCCAAATTAAAGACTATATTTATTGTTAAATAGAATTTAATTCTTAGTTGCAATTTGCTTGTTTGATTGTTTATTTAATTTCTACAATTTACCATGCTTAGACTTAGGAATGGTTAGTTTAAGGACTGAACAAACTTAACTGAAGCTTGACAACATAGTATTGGGTGGAGGTGAGATGATAGTACGTTAGGGAAACCAATTCTAATAAGGTCAAGTTTACTTGGTCTCTTTAGACTGGTGAAACTAGCCGAAGCTACCGATCCAAAATCCAAACTAGTTAGACCAGAACTTTTCAAAGATTAATTTTGAAAATGAAATTTCATTAAACGGCTTTGTCAAGGAAAGGGTTGATGATCCAATAAGGCTACGGCCAAAGAAGGCCTAGTGCCTCGCTAAGACCTGAAAGCCAATTTTTGAATTTCAAATTTAAATTATTCTTTGTCAAATTCAAATCTAACACAAATTTTCAGTTAGGTGTAGAATCAAACATTTCTTTTCAAAATAAATTTAATTGTTTTCAAAAATTAATTTAAGGTTTTCCAAATAAAAATTAATTTTTTAAAATAATTTTACTTATCAAAACCTGTCTCACAAAACCTATAAGGCTAACGTGATTGAAAACCCTAGATTTGGGTGAGACAGACTAGGCAGTGAAACTCAATTTAAGTTATTCCTGACTCTAATTGGATCCAAATCAATAAAACTCTTTATGTGTAGGAACATAAAGATTTGGACCAATGGATGTTTGATAGCGGTTGCTCCAGACACATGACTGGAGATAAATTAAAATTCACCAAACTCAAGTTCAAGAACCTAGGCTCAGTGGCATTTGGCAACAATGCTACACTTAAGGTAATTGGGTCAGGTAATATTGAACTTAAATCTGACTTTGTTATTAAGAAAGTTCTTTTGGTTGAAAACTTCAATTTTAACTTGCTTAGCATAAGTCAGTTATGTGATTCTGGTTATATAGTCACCTTCAACAATTCTAACTGCCTGATTAGAAATGTACAAGACTCAGAAATCATGCTTAAGGGCACTAGGAAAAATAATGTATATACTATAAACCTTCCCCTAGTACCCAAATGTATGATAACTCAGTTAGAACAATCAAATCTCTGTCATAGGAGGCTAGGTCACACTAATCTGAGAACTATCTCAAAAATCACCCAACTTGGCTTAATCAAAGGTATCCCCAAAATTAAAAATAATGAAAACCTAATATGTGAATCATGTAATCAAGGTAAACAAACCAAATCTAATTACAAACTAATCCAATCTGACCTAACTTAAACCACACTTGAGCTCCTACACCATGACCTATTTGATTCACATGGAGCCAAGTCACTAAGCGGGAGCCGATACTGCTTAGTAATAGTAGATGATTACTCTAGGTTCACATGGGTTAGGTTTCTAAAACCCAAAGATGAAACCCTAAACCTATTTAATGAATTCTGTAAATTAATTGAAAATCAAAACGAATTTGAAATGAGCCTAGTTGGGGAACTAAACTTTTTCTTAGGCTTACAAATTAAACAAATTAGGGATGGAAATTATGTCCATCAATCCAAATATGCTAAAGAGTTAATAAAGAAATTTAAAATAGATAACTCTAAAAGCATAAGTACCCCCATGGCCACTAATGTAAAAATAGACAGTGACCCTGATGGTAAACCAGTAGACCTTAAACTCTATAGGAGTATGATAGGTAGTCTACTGTACCTTACAACCTGCAAACCTGATATTCTTTTTGCTGTAGGGATGTGTGCTAGATACCAAACCTATGCTAAGGAAACGCACTTAGCAGCCCTAAAAAGAATTCTAAGATATGTTAAGGGCACCCTAAATGTAGGGATTTGGTATCCTAGGACCTCAACCTTTGATTTGTCAGGATACTTAGATTCTGACTATGTTGGCTGTAAATTAGATAGAAAGAGCACGAGTGAAAGCTGCCATCTGTTAGGAAATAGTCTAGTAAGTTGGTGCAGCAGAAAACAACACTGTGTAGCTCTATCCACAACTGAAGCTGAGTATGTAGCCTTAGGAGAATGTGTAGCTCAACTTTTATGGATGATGCACACTCTTAAGGACTTCCAGCTCAACTACACCCAAACTCAAGTATTTATTGATAATATAAGTTCAATTAATCTAACTAAGAACTCAATCCAATATTCCAGAACCAAACACATAGAAGTCAAACATCACTTTGTAAGAGACCATGTAGCCAGGGGTGAGATAGTCCTTAAGCATGTAGACTCTAAATCCAACTTAGCTGATATATTCACAAAACACTTACCTGAGTCTGAGTTCAGCTCACTAAGAAGGTAGTTAGGATTGTGCTCTGTAGAATAGGATTAACTCTACTTTTCGATTTTCTTACTGCTTTACTTGATTTAAAAATCAGTTTCCAAAAGAATTTGAAAAACTGTTTTACTTAATTTCAAAATCAGTTTTTAAAAAAAAAATTCTTTTTCGACTTAGTTTTATTTCAAAACTACCCCCTTTCAAAACTAGGGCTTTTTCGCAAATGGACTTAGCCTAGGCCCTAACCCTAGAACTGCATGCACCTATAGATTTAGAAGCCAACATCTCACAAGCACCTTAGGGTACTTTTGATTGATAATCTAGAATGGGTTGAGATGCTTAGGTCTTTGCCTTAATTCAAGATGCTTTAAGTCAGTGCATCTGCAGCAATTTGGGCACTAAATACAACTTATACAGCAATCAAGTTAAGTGTCAAGTTTAGAAAATCTAACTTGAACAGAAACACTTAACTTGACTAACCCTAGCAAAAACTACTGTTTATAACAGTTAGTAAGTAGCTAAGTGGGTTAGACAGGTCCCTATAAGAGAAAATTAACTGATTTGGTTCTTATCATGAATTGGTTCAGTACAGCAAAATCATGCAGGTTATTTTCCTTTATGAAAGTTATTTCCTTTATGCAATTTAATAATCTTATTTCTGCTATATTTATCTGTTTTTGATATATGGAAAAGGGGGAGAGATAGGAAAGGAGAGAGTTTAAAATTTTGTTAATAAGTTTTTTTAACAAATTTTTTTTTGTCTCAAAATTTCAAACTCTATCCTTTATTCAAAAAGTACTTAAGTTTTTCAAAAAGTACTTAAGTTTTTCAAAAATTTTCTAAGTGCTTAAGTTTTTCAAAATTTTCTAAGTTACTAAGTACTTAAGCTTTCAAATTCTCAAAATTTACTAAGTACTTAAGTTTTCAAAATCTTACTAAGCACTTAAGTTTTCAAAATCTTACTAAGTACTTAAGATTTCAAAATTTTACTAAGTTCCTAAAGTTTCAAAATCTTATTAAGTACTTAAGTTCTTAAGTTTTCAAAATCTTGCTAAGTACTTTAAACTAACGGTTCTTAAAAGTTTCCTAAGTACTTAAAAATGAAGTTTTTCAAACTCTAAGTACTTAAATTAAAGTGTTCAAATTTTACCAAGTACTTTAAAACTTAAAGTTCTTCAAAACTTTTGAGTACCTTAAACTTAAGGCGTCAAAATTTCTTCTTTAGTACTCAAAACTTAAGTTTTCAAAACACTTCTTAAAGTTCTCAAAATTTGTCAAAGTGGTTAAATTTTTTCCAAAGTACACAACGAAAGTCATTTTGGAAAATATAGCTTAAAACTTTTTTTAAGTTAAAACCACCTTCAGACTTAGAACATATTTTCAAAAACCCCACGAATTCTTGAAAAATCTAGGGGGAGATTTCGTCCAGGGGGAGGGAACAAAAGGTAATTTTTATGCTTTGATTAAACTTAACTTTTTGAACCAGGGTTGCCATAAATCAAAAAGGGGGAGATTGTTGGTGCAGAAAGCACCCAAGTCAAACCTGAGTTTTAATAATGGCAAAAGAGTTCAAAAGTTAAGTCTTACTTGTTATCTAAACATGTTACTCTAGTGTGCAGGGTAAAAAGTCCTAGCGAAGGACTGCTAGGCACTGGCGAAGGAATGCCAGGGTAAAAAGTCCTAACGAAGGACTGCTAGGCACTAGCGAAGGAATGCCAGGGTAAAAAGTCCTAGCGAAGGACTGCTAGGCACTGGCGAAGGAATGCCAGGGTAAAAAGTCCTAGCGAAGGACTGCTAGGCACTGGCGAAGGAATGCCAGTGTAAAAAGTCCTAGCGAAGGACTGCTAGGCACTGGCGAAGGAATGCCAGGGTACTGAAGCCCTAGCGAAGGACTGCTAGGCGCCAGGCGAAGGACAGCTTGGGACTGAAGACCTGGCGAAGGAATGCTAGGCACCGGGCGAAGGACAGCTTGGTATCCAAGACCTGGCGAAGGATCGCTAGGCAAAAGTCCAATCGGAGGAGCCGGTTGGTATCAGGTACATTCTCCCGAGAGGAGTAGGTGAGGACGCGTTCCCCGTCGAGGGAACAGTAGGCATCGGTTCGACCTAGGGCTCCATTTTGGAGGCCCAAAGTCAGAACCAAGACAGCTAAGGCTGTATAAACTAACATCTTATTACTTTATGGTGTTTTGGACTAACCCTGGATGCAGGATCAAACGAACGAGTGTCTGCAGCTCAGAGAGCCTCAAAGGAGTGAGGCAGCAGCTGACCAGGGCGCCCGTAGTGTCCCGGGCGCCCCAAGGTGAAAAATAAAACACATGAAGCAAAGGCAAGCTTCGACAGCTTATGTTCGGGGCGCGCCCGTGCTTCCGGGTGCCCCCGCTGCTCCCGGGCGCCCCCAGCGCTCCAGGCGCCACCAGGTCAAGTAGTCGAAGCAGCTCCAGCGAAGCCAAGAGGATAAGATTCTGACCCGGTCAATTAGGGCGCCCCCAGCGTTCCGGGCGCCCCGGTCAAAGCTTGATCCCGAGTTTTAAGGGATCAGAGCTGACCGAGAAGGAAGTGGATCGACCGACACGTGGGGGGCGCCCCCGACGTTCCGGGCGCCCCCAGGTGCTATAAAAGGACCCTCGAACCAAGGCTTCAGAACAACGAATTCATTCAACGCATTCACGCTCTTCTGCTCCCGCGCTCTGCTCCGGAAACCTCCCGACTTAAGATTCAAGCGCCGACGACATCCCACTGCTCAAAAGAAGAGTTACTTTTTCTTACTGCACTAATTCTGTAATTCAATCTTGTAAACTGTTTTGCGAACTTATAGAATTGCCCGCAGAAAATGGTCAACGACCGTGGGCCTTGGAGTAGGAGCCGACATCCCACTACTCAAATAGTGAATATTCATTTATTAAAGTAAATGATTACAATCATAAGGCGATTGCCTTAGGACACTTCTCTCATATTACTAACAAACTTCCACTTGGCCTAATGCCAATCGCTACGGTATCCAATACCACAGGCTCTAACATGACCCTCAAACTTGCTTTGAGGCAAGGCCTTAGTTAAAGGATCCGCTAAATTCCTTTCAGTGGGAATTTTCTCAATTTGTATATCATTCCTACTTATAATCTCTCTGATCAGATGATAGCGGCGAAGCACATGTTTGGATCGCTGATGAGACCTTGGTTCCTTTGCTTGTGCAATAGCTCCATTGTTGTCGCAGTAAACCGGCACTGCTTCATCAATGGTTGGAACCACACCAAGTTCTGAGACAAACTTCTTGATCCAGACTGCTTCCTTTGCTGCTTCCGAAGCTGCAATATATTCCGCTTCCGTGGTAGAATCCGCTACGGTGTCTTGTTTGGAACTTTTCCAACTTATTGCGCCTCCATTCAAGATAAATACGTATCCGGACTGAGATTTGGAGTCATCCTTATCTGTCTGGAAACTGGCATTTGTATACCCACGTATTATCATATCTCCTTCTCCATATATTAGGAACACATCCTTAGTTCTTCTTAAGTACTTAAGGATTGTCTTGACAGCTACCCAATGATCCATTCCTAGATCAGACTGGTATCTGCTTGTGACGCTCAGAGCATACGATACATCGGGCATAGTACATAACATAGCATACATGATAGATCCTATCGCGGATGCATAAGGAATCTTATTCATGCAAATCCTCTCGTCTTCTGTGCGCGGACACATAGACTTTGAAAGGTTGATCCCATGCCTGATTGGAAGGTAACCTTTCTTGGATTCCGACATGCTAAACCTTTTTAGCACTCGGTCTATATATGTAGACTGCGAAAGACCAAGCAACCGTTTTGATCTATCTCTATGGATTCTAATCCCAAGGATATAGGTTGCTTCTCCCAGGTCTTTCATGGAGAAAGTTTTGGACAACCAAATTTTAACCGACTGTAAGACTGATATATCGTTTCCTATAAGTAATATGTCATCGACATATAATACTAGGAATACGACTGCACTCCCACTAACCTTCTTATACACACAAGGTTCGTCAGGATTTTGTGAGAAATCAAACTCTTTGATTGTCTCATCAAAACGGATGTTCCAGCTCCTGGATGCTTGCTTCAGTCCATATATGGATCGCCGAAGCTTGCATATTTTGGTTTTGTCAACCGATGTGAAACCTTCAGGTTATATCATGTATACATCCTCAAGCAGGTTTTCATTAAGGAAAGCTGTTTTCACATCCATTTGCCATATCTCATAATCATAATGAGCTGCTATGGCCAGGAGCATCCGAATGGATTTAAGCATAGCTACTGGCGAATAGGTTTCGTCATAATCAATTCCTTGTTTCTGACGATATCCTTTTGCCACTAGTCTAGCCTTAAAGGTAACAACATTACCTTCCATGTCGGTTTTCTTCTTGAAAACCCACTTGAACCCTTTGGGCTTAATCCCTTCAGGTGGGTTAACCAAGTCTCATACTTGATTTTTGTACATGGAATCCATTTCCGACTTCATGGCTTCAAGCCATTTATCCCTTTCTGAATTTTTCAGAACATCTTCATAACTGATAGGTTCGTCATCGTTAATGAGTAACACGTCGTTCGATTCACTTATGAGAAATCCGTATCTCTCTGGAATATTGCGTGTCCTATCAGACCTACGAAGAGGTGGTGTTGTTTTAGGTTCAACTGATAGCTCATCATTATAAGTTATTGGTTGTGGGTCTAGACTAGGTGTCTCTGTAATGTCTATTGGAGTTTCTTCAACTTCATCAAGTTCAATGCCACTCCCACTGTTTTCTTGTAAAAGAAATTCTTTTTCCAAAAATACAGCATGCCTTGAAACAAACACCTTTTGTTCCAAGGGATGATAGAATTGGTAACCCTTCGTTTCCTTAGGGTATCCAATAAATAGACATTTATCAGACTTAACATCCAATTTGTCTAATACAGTCTGCTTCACATAAGCAGGACAACCCCATATCTTAAGGTGAGTTAAGTGAGGTTTCTTACTATTCCACATCTCATATGAAGTAGTAGAGACTACCTTGGTCGGGACTCTGTTTAGCAAGTAAACAGCTGTCTTAAGCAAATAGCCCCAAAAGGATTTTGGAAGAGTTGCATGATTCATCATAGATCTAACCACGTCCATCAAGGTTCGGTTACGCCTCTCAGATACACCATTATGCTGTGGTGTATATGACGGAGTCCATTGAGACAATAGCCCATTGTCCCTAAGATAATCTTGAAACTCTTGACTTAAGTATTCACCACCCCGATCGGATCGAAGTATCTTAATACTTTTGCCAAGCTGTTTCTCTACTTCATTTCTGAACTCTTTGAATTTCTCAAAATCTTCAGATTTGTGTTTCATCAAGAACACATACCCGAATCGTGAGTGATCATCGATAAAGGTAATGAAGTAGCTATAGCCTCCTTGTGCAAGAGTTGACATTGGTCCACATACATCAGTATGTATTAGACCAAGCAATTCTCCCACTGGAATACCTTTTCCGGAAAAGGGTAATTTGGTCATCTTGCCTTTCAAGCATGATTCGCATGTATCAAATGAACCGGGTTCAAATGATTCCAAAATTTCACATCGGTGTAATTTGGTCATGCGTTTCTTACTTACATGGCCAAGACGACAATGCCACGTATAGGAGTCTATTCGATTATCTATTCGAGCACGTTTGTTGCTAACTTCGATATTGAAAACGTCACTGGATAAATCTAACGTGTAGATACCATTGCACAAAGTTCCGGTCCCATAAAGAACACCATTTAAAGTTATGTAACAACAATTGTTACTAAAAGTTAAATGATAACCCTTTTCATTCAAACATGAAATAGATACAATGTTCTTTATTAACGAAGGAACAAAATAACAATTATCCAATTCTAAGACAAGTCCAGTAGGGAGCTTTAGCAAATATGTTCCGATGGCAACAGCAGCAATCTTTGCTCCATTTCCAACTCGCAAATTCGCTTCTCCCTTGACGAGTCTTTTTCTATTCCTTAGCCCCTGTATGTCATTACATATATGTGAGCTACACCCAGTATCAAGTACCCAGGTGGTTGAGGAAATAGAGTGACATTCAATAACGAAGATACCTGAAGAGGATGGGGCATCGGATGCCTTCTTCTTCAAGGACTCAAGATAAACCTTGTAGTTTCTTCGCCAGTGACCCTCCTTGCCACAGTGATGGCAAGTGACTTTTGGTGTCTTTTCAGTCTTTTTGACCTTTTTCTTCTTTCCCTTATTCTGTTCTTTGGCCTTCCTCTTAGAACCTTTCTTTGAGGAACCAACTAACAGTACCGTCTTTTGATCCTGCTTCACAGAAGGCTCTACAGTCTTCAGTAGATTGAGCAACTCAGGAATGGTAGTCTCCAGCTTGTTCATCCGATAGTTTATCACAAATTGTGAATAACTTTTGGGCAAACAATGCAGAATTAAGTCAATACTTAATTCATGATCCATTGTAAAACCGAGTGTATCCAATCGCTCAATGTACCCCAACATCTTCAACACAAACTGTGAGACAGAAGTGTCTTCCTGCATTTTAGAGGTGAAGAGGAGTCTGGAGACCTCGAACCTTTCGGATCTCGCCTGCTCGTCAAATAACTCATGAAGATGGAAGATGATGGTATAAGCATCCATATGCTCATGCTGCTTTTGCAGCTCAGGTACCATAGCGGCTAGCATGATGCAACTCGCAAGTTCAGAATCGGTCACATGTTTCTGATAGGCCACTAACTGGTCTGGAGTTGCATTTTCTGGAGGACGGTTGA
>JAGFNQ010002378.1:0-21154 GCA_024364735.1 Boesenbergia rotunda | reverse complement strand
AAGTTCGAGGACGAACTTTTCATAAGGTATGGGGGATTGTAACGCCCCAAAATTCCCATTTTTAGTTCTTAAAGTCCTTAGAATTATTTAAAAATGGTTTAGAAAAATTCTAGATATTTTTAGGGATTTTTAGAATATTTTTATGGAATTTTCCGAGTCCGTTTAGTATATTTGAAAAAAGAAAAACGTTTAAGGGCAGCAGGGGGTTCGAACCCGCGACCACCGGAAGAGTAAGCACGCGCGCGACCAGCCGGGCTGGTTGGTGTTGTTGAAATAAGCTGGGCGAAACAATAGATAATGTATAATTAGGTAAATTCGCCCCATAAGTATAAATAGATAATTAAAGAGAGAAATTTTATTTTTTCTCAACCTAAACCCTTTCTCTCCCTCGCCCAGCACCTTGCGCCGACTCCTTTCCCCTCTCCTCTCTTGGGCGACACCACATCAAGCCCTAGAGGGCCGGCCAAGGCTCTCCTCCGAGAGATATTCCTATATTCGGGATCCCCGCGACGAGAGGAACGCGTAGGCGCGAAGAATTCTCCGAGATCTCAATTTTCTTCCGAGCCCTAGACGTCAATCTTGGTTGTAAGTCCAAGATATCAAGGTAAGTACTGCTCACCTGCAGTAAGAGGCGGTTTTTCCGCAAGAATTTCCCTTAAAAGTTTTTAAAAGAGATATTTCCTTTTTTTTTAGTTTTTGCATGTGATCTTAGTTTATTATATGCTTGTATAAGTTTGATAAAGCACCCTATGTGAGATTAGGGGCTAAGAAAGTTATGAGAAAAGAAAAGAGAAGATAAAGATAAGAAAAGAAAAGGCCAAGGCCTTAAGAAATCCCCAAAAGTCAAGACTTAGGGATTTTAGCACGCAAGGTGCCCGAGAAAATGCCAAGGCATTTACATATAAGAAAGAAAAGAAAGAAAAGCTATTTTATTTTCTAAGGCCAGTACCCGGCGTCCAAGGGCGTCGTTAAAGAAATCCAGGTGTCCAATTCCAAGGTCTTGGCCCTGGTAGACCAAGGTCTGCTCTAATAGGATTGGTGGCTCGCTACCCCAACCTTTTAGGGAACGCGCATGAGATGGTACTTACGTCTTCAGTGGATCCAAGTGATTATTATTTTCAAGTATATACTTTAGCAAAGTTTCTAAAGTTTAAAGAGTTTTCAAAAAAGTTAAAGAATAGCTAAAGTTTCAAATTAAGCCAAGAAAAGTAAATTGAGATTTATTAATGCTTGAGTATGCATGTTTTGAGTTATACATGTTCTTAGTTTTCTTTCAAGCATATAAGTATCTCATATGAATTTCATATTGATCAAGAAGCATGTTTGCACATTCCGAGATTTTGTGAGGTAGATAGTACTTACTAAGCTTTTTGCTTACTAGTTGCATTTCCTCTTACTACAGATAAAGGTAAAGGCAAGCAATTCTGAAGGAAGGCGACGAGGCGGTGCTGAGTAAAGTGTGTGTGGTGGCTGATTTTGGAGAGATCCTTGAGACGAGACAATTTAGTCATTTGAATTACAATGTTTTAGTTTATTCAAATTTCAAGTTCTTGTTTTATGGAGTTTAGCGAACATTTAAGCTTTGGATAGTTTTACATGCTCAATTTCTTAGAGTAAAGATTCCATGTCGTTTCATTTAGCATACATGTCCTTATGATTGCATTGGATGAGTAGAAGTGTGAGTAGTTTGAAATATTGATACTTTGTTAGAGAAATAGATGCATGTGCCAAGATAGTTGTAATTTCCCTTTGAATCAAGTTTTTATTGCTTAAGTATGTTTAGAAAAGTTGCTTTCTCATTTGATAATGCCTTAGGGATGTTTCAGAATTTTGTGTGATGAGTTTCAATGGTTAGAAGTTAAGTTTGGTACAAACTCTAGGTTAAAGTCTATGTAGATTTTTCATAACTTGCTAAATTCCGCAAAAGTCCTAATTTCAAGTTTATGGATTCGTTTTGATGGGCTAAATTGTTTAGAAAACTGGTATAGAGTATAGAAATGGTGTCATGATTTTATATGGCTCGAAAGTATAGGTTTGGTGGAGTTTTGAAACAAGGCTTCGAATCTGAAAAACAGGTTTCAGACTTATCAGTCGACTGGTACAGTATCAGTCGACTGATACCCGTAAGCTGAGTTGGGCGAGGCAAGTTTCAATAAGTATTTTCTTACGAGTTTTTGAGAAAGAAAGTGTGACATGGTATCATGCATGACTATTTAAGTTAGAATATCATTCTTAAATAGATTAAAAAGAAAAAAAAAGATTTCCGCATTTTTAGTCGTGCATAGAAGTCGAGAAGTAGACAAAAGTAACGATCCGTCTAAGGCAGGAGAAGGCGGGTCGCTACACACACGGCCAATGCAGCTATCCGTGCCCCCACGTCGTATGGTGCATGGCCTAGCCATGCCATTTGGCATAGCCTGCAACAGAGGGTGTGTGCCCCCGAGCAGGTCACACGAATGAGCCATGTATGGAAACACGACCCCAACACCGGTCGTGCGTAACTCATCGAGAGCTACACGGTGGAGCCATGCGATTTGGTACGACCAAAGACAGCTCATGTGTGATCCGCCTAAGGTAGCACAACATGGCTGTGCCATTGGGCACGACCACTCAGCCAAGACGTGAAGGGTCTGCCGAGCCCCGCACTCTAGGTCGTGCCATGTGGCACGACACCTCCTTGAGGTCGTGCTGGCCCCGGCCCGTGCTCCCTTAAGGGTATACGACCCCCTCTCTTTAGTGCTTGCCTAATCAATCTTGTTTTTGTTTAAGTCTTTTTCTTCTTTCCTTTTTCCTAAAGCTTAACCCCCACTTGATTTTCTTGTCTAATTTTCTTTATGTAGAATTTAAAGCTGAGGAAGAGTGTGGATACAAGGAGATTCTCAAGTATACAACTTGGTAACATCATTCACCTTGAAACCTCCTCTACTCTCATATTTTGTTTTTCATTGGGACAATGAAAGGATTAAGTCTAGGGATGGGGTTGTATATATGTTGGGCAATAGCTTAGTATACGTTTTTTTACTTCTTTTTGCATAATAAATTTTTTCCTAGCATTATCATTATGCACATTACTACTGTTGTCTTGTTCTCAAGTAGATGCTCATGTATTCCATTTCTTCATACATGTTATTAGTTATTTATGCTAGTATGTTGAGTGAATAGTTTTTCTCTATCTTCATTAGCATGAAGTGAACATTACTTTATTGAGATATTTGAGCTTGGCCTAGTTTTAGGGTCTCTTTACACTTTACCTATTTTTGAAAAGTTGATAACTTGATCAACAGTCAAGATTCATATAACTTGTTAGTATTTGACCTCTTGGTGATCTTTCAAACTAATTTTTGGTTACTGGATGTGACTCGGATCATTAAAGCATACTTGGAAAAATCAAAATCCCATGTTTGTATAGTTAGAGTTAGAGCTTGAGTTAGTGCTACACTCATGAAGCACTAAAAAAATATATATATTTTGATAAAATGAAGTTTCGTGAGTGAAAACTAGCAATTTGCCCCTTTAAGACCGAGTTAGGTTATGGGGGAAACGAATGCTAGGTTTCCCTTGATCTGAACGCGTCTTTGAGACTATGAGCAGTTCAAAGGGGATAAACCAAGCATGTGGCATGTAAGTGCCTATCGTCGGGACTACAGGGAAACTAGTTAGATGATGACTTGACTAGGCATCGATGCTTGACACTTGATAAAATATGATCACTTATTGCACTGAGCACGGAGAACTCTTATTTAGGCTATTCTCAAATTAACTTTGATATCATGCTCATTAGTGAAAGTATTTGAGAGAGGTGAGGCACATCACTTGGGATTATTATGCTTAGCAACTGATTCATAAGTACGTGCCAGGTGTTTGCTTGAGAACAAGCAAAAGTTTAGGTCTGGGGGTGTGATGAACGTAGATTTGATACCTTTGTATCCTTGTTTTCATGCTCATTTACTTGCTTTTATTGATTCATATTTGCATTATTATACCCCTTTCTTAGCTTTCATCAGCATATTCCCTATTTTTGGGTCAGAGGTCTACTTTTCCTTTTTTTCACGTTCAAGAATATTTTTGAGTGGAAAGAACGCAAAAAGGAGCAAATCGAAGACGGGTAAGACTGGTTATAGGCTAAGAGGAGCAACCTCCCTGCAAGCTACATGGTAGGGTCGTGGCCCTAGCATGGTCCGTGCCTTTTTTCCTAGCCAAGGTCGTGCCATCCAAGCACGGCCTTGCCAAGCCATGCCATCCAGGCAAGGCTGTGTCATCTAGGCATGACCCTTCTTCGCCCGTGCTCATATTTTAGTTCTGCCTGTGCTAGCAGAGCACGACTTACCTTTGGCCGTGCTCCACTTAATAAAGGTGGCACGGCTTGGCCGTGCCACTAGGTATGGCCCTATCTTTGGTCATGCCACCCCCGCCATGCATGACACGACTTGGCTGTGCCACCAAACACGACCTGAGCCACGAGGGTCAAGCAGTCCTAGCTATAAATGGGGATTTCCTCCCCTTTTCTTGAGGTGGATGTTTCTCCCTTTGAGAGGAACCATCCCTAGGCTCCACCTTTCATCTCCGGCGATCTTTGACCTCTCCACCTCATCTCCGACGCTCCCGCATCTCCGAAAGGCATTAGATTGGTTCCAAAGACTCTTTATTGACAACGGCTAAGCTTTTCTTCTCCCTCTTCTCTATTTTGTTAAAAGCTTGCTATTTTTTCGAGTCTTTATTCCTTTCTATATCTCATGAGTAGATTCTCCATGTTTTAGGGCTTATGGAGTATAATTATGTGTACTTGATGATAACTCTAAGTTTTGTAATGATCTCGGATTGATGATGTAGTTTTGGAACATTTCTTGTTTGATGAAATGCATCTATAAATGTTTTGTACTTAGATCTCTCGAGTACTTGCATGATTGTTGTATTGATTAAATGAATTGTGTAGATCAGTGTCCGTTAGGGGGAGATGCTCAAGATTGTATGCCTATGACATCCTTAGTGATAGAGGTATGCCATTCTAACTGGACAACCTTGAGCACTTTTTTCAACTCGGGCATTGCATCCGTATAAGGATAGAGCTAATCCCTGCTTAATGGGTGTCCTCTAGTCCCATGTTAGGAGATGACTTGTATAATTTAGGATCGTATGACCGGGGCAACCTGAGTGACATAGGTATGTCATGCTAAACCGGGCATCCTAAGTTACCTTGCCTATCTACTGGCACTAGATAGCTAATGTGGGAGACACTTCGGCTTGCTTAAGGGATCGTCTAGTCTCGTGTTAGGAGATGACTTGTGTAATTTAGGATCGTATGACCGGGGCAACTTGAGTGACATAGGAATGTCGTGCTAAACTGGACATCCTAAGTTATCTGGTCTATCTAGTGGCATTGGATAGCTAATGGGGGAGACTTGTTCATGTCGGTAATCTAGTTTGACTACCTATAATCTTAAACCATTGAGACCAAGACATTTACAACCATAGAGCCTCAAGGACAATCACATGGAAACCTATACCCTAGGATATACCCCTCTCATAGCCTTTCACCCTCCATGAGCCTAGACATTCCCTCTCTCTCTCTCTCTCGCAAGTCCTTGTGCACTCTATACTGATCAAACTAGCTAGTTCAACCTTGCAACCTCCCTAGTGGTTGCCAATCCTCAGTTCCTGTGTATTCGATATTTTATTACTTGACGATATTTTCGTGCACTTGCGGAGACACATCACCTCGAAGTTGAGTGATCGGCTATAGATATCACGAGGGGAGAAGAGAGGGGTGTCGACATGTAAAGGGATGAAAAGGAACTACCTCTCGATTGTGATCGCATGGAGAAACAGGGTGGGGTTTTCTTTTCTGAGAGGAGAATGCAAGGGAAGATGATTTAATTGAAAAGTCATTTTGCAATTTGCCCCTCCCAATCGAAACTATTACTCCTTCACCCTTAGGTTAGATTTATAACCAATAAACCCCCTCAAGTTTGGTGTTCAACCATTACCACCCTCCAAACCTTGTTTTACTACCTTTACACCCCTAGGGTTTTTTTTTGAAAATTGAAACCCTAAATTTCCATATTAAACAACCTCGCCACATCCTAGACTAGTTAGACCAAGGTTTATCAAAAGAAAGGTTAAAAGTATAATTTCTTTAAAAGACTTTGACTATAAAGTTGTCGATGTTCTGATACCCAAGAAGGCCCCTGTGCCTTACTATGACGTGGAAGCTGATTATTAAAATGTGTTTTTAATTGACTAACTGTTAAACCTGAATCTAATTCAAGATTAAACAATCTACAAAATCAAGAAAAATTATCCAAGCATCTCACAATACACATAAGGCCACTATGCATGATTGTACTGTGCAACTTAGAATGCGTAAGATGATAAAGACTAATAAATGCATAATGCTTTGAAAATATTTTCAAAATCTATAGATTATTTTCTAAAACCTTTTTCAAAATAATGATTCAACATATTAATGTTTTAATGAATTTTATACTTGATTGAGTATACATATAAATAGTTTTCAAAAACCTTATTTATATTTGAAAATTGGTTGACCAACACTTAGACACAAACCCTTTAAGTCAACACTAAAGTCCCTTAGACACTTAGGTAGAGTTCCTTGTAGCTAAACAAGGGTAATCAAGAGGTGCCAGGATAAAGGGAAGTTAGTTAAACGTCTTGAAATTTTTCTTAAATTTCTTTTTCGAAAAATGTCTTTTGAATATTATTTTGAAAAGTACTTTTGAAAAATGTCTTTTGAAAATTATCTTTGAAAATATTTTGAAAAATATCTTTAAAAAATATCTTTGAAAATTATTTTGAAAAATACCTTTGAAAATATTTTGAAAAATACCTTTGAAAAATGTCTGTTGAAAAATATTTTGAAAAATGTCTTTGAAAATATTTTGAAATATATCTTTGAAAATTATTTTGAAAAATATCTTTGAAAATTATCTTTGAAAATTATTTTGAAAAATGCCTTTGAAAATATTTTGAAAAATATACTTTAATTATTCTTTTGATTTCAGTAAACCCTAAGGCATAGTAGTCTTCTTTGTGATTAACAAGAAGTCCTATGAATGTGTTAGGTTGAGGAGGAGTCATGATCAAAAGATCAAATAGTTTTCAAAATTCTTACAAAAGTTGATTTTGAAAAACACTATGAAAAATCTTTTGATCTTTGAAATTACTTTTGAAAACCTCTAAAAATATCTTTGAAATGTTTTGAAAAATAGTCTACTCTTTTGGTTTGGAAACTCAAAGATACATAGGAAGTTTTTCTTATAGTTAACAAGGATTCTAGGGATTATATCAGATTTAGGGAGAGTCCAAATTAAGAGATCTATTATGGTTTTCAAAAATTTTTCAAACATAGAGTTGTAAAATCATGTTTTTCATCTTTGAAAAGATATTCTTTTTCCTCTTTCAAAATCAATAATTTATATCAAACACTTAGTATTATCTCAAAATTTCTAATTATTTTCAAAACACAGATTGTTGGTGCAAAAACTTAAGTATCAAATTATGGTATTATGGTTTATGTATAATAATGGGCGAGAGGGCACCATAAGTTAGACATTTTTTTCTCTCTCATTGTTCTAATTAAAAACCTTTTAGACAAGAACCTAACTTAAAATTATTGTCAAATATCAAAAAGGGAGAGATTATTGGTGTAGGGAGCATCAGTTTAGAGCAATCAACCTCTAGGGTTTCATGTTTGACAATATATCAAGGTTTGGTTAGTTTGACTAAGGATTCATCTAAACAGGACTTGATATTTGGAAGAGAGAAGTCTAGTCAAGATCAGATGACTAGTAAAAAAGTCATGACCAAAGGTTGGTTGAGCAACATAGTCCTAGTCGAGGATCGGTCACTAAAACCTGACCGAGAGTTAGGTACTAAGTCCTGGTCAAGGATCGACCACTGAAGTCTTAGTCGAGGATCGAGCACTATGACCTAGGCACTAAGTCCTGGTTGAGTATTGGGCACCGAAGTCCTGATCGAGGATCAAGCACTAAGATCTGGTTGAGGGTTGGGCACTATATCCTGGTCAATGATCGGGCAATGAAACCTTGTGGGTGAAGCTGAGTCCAAGTGATTGAAACTAGGTGGTTGAAGTCCTGGTGAGTGAAGATGGACAATGAAATCCTGGTTAGTGAAGTTGGGTCCTTGTGAGTGAAGCTAGGTGATAAAACCATAAGGAGTGGACCTTAGGTGATAAAATCTTGGTGGTTTGACTCCATGCAAAGCCTAGTAGGTAAGGTAGACTTAAAGAATTAAGACTTAGGTTGCATGTTTATTTGTTGTATGATTGTCTTGCGGGAATCTGGAGCTGGAAGCAATACTGGGAGTGCAAACACAAGTGGATGAAAGGTTGGGGCTTGGACTAGCCTGGTCTAGGTGCCTAGAAGAATCTAGGCGCTTCGATGGTCTAGGCGCCTGGAGTTCTAGGTGCCTGGAATCCCAAGCAACTATAAGGTCCCAGGAGACTGGGATCCCAAAACTTATCCTCGAAGATATGTTTTGACTATTGTGGATTGAATAACGCTGAGGTTGGGGGTGCCGAGGATAGTATACAGGCACCCATATGACCCTTATATAAAGGACTTCAAGGAGAGTAAGCAAAAGCATTTAAGTACCCCGGCTAAGTTTTGATTTGGTCAACCGAGTTAATGATAGGTCATGTTGGTATTTGATCCCCGTGTCTAAGTGTGTGAGAGCTTAGGATTATAGGAAGTCGAGTGAAAGATGCAGCAGTGGAGAAGGATGGCATGGGAACGGAGTTAACAAGCTCGGTGTATCCAAGGGACACGGAGATCTGTAGAAGAGTACGCCAGTGGAGCGGGAAGGATGTGCGTGATGCTTGAGGGACGAGAAGCCGAGGGGAAGCACACTCGAGGAGAAGGTCGGAAGAGGGTTTGGGTAAGCCTAACTCTGGAAGGCCCGAGATCACCAAGAAGACCCAGTGGAAGGCTGGTTAACAAGTTGCTAACTAGTCAAACTCGGGCGCTCGTGAATTGGGGCGCTCGTATTCCCGAGCACCAAAATCGATTCAGCTGCCCATGTGTCCAAACTTTATCAAGAACAAGTTATTCAACAACCATTGCGATATGGATAAGCCTTGACCGCATGTCAGACACCCATGTGCACTCATGTGCCCGAGAAGTGGCTCGTCAACACTTCTATAAACTTTCACATGGGCTATAAATAGACCCCTGAACTCAGTTCATTCAATGATTCCAATCTATAATAGTTTCTTTCTTTTTCTCTGAGTTTTGCTTTGTGTTAGAGGCTTTTTCTGCCTCAAGGAGTACATCTAGAGAATGAGCTATTATTTGCCTTGGATTAGCAACCTTCCTGGTTGCAAAGCATGTAACTGGTTGTGCTCTTGTCTTGTTTTTGTTATTATTTATTTATGTTATTATTTTGCTTCTGGACTAACCTCTATCTTTGTTAGCAAGACAAAAGATTCAGTTTATTGTTCAGGGGCAATTCACCCCCTCTTGGCGACCCTATGATCCCAACAAGTGGTGTCAGAACAAGAACATTCCAAAAGGACTAACCACCAACTGAAACAAATATAAAATGGAAGAAAACCTATGTGGAAAAAGCGAATGCAGGTATTCTTTAAATCTAAGTTTGAATTGTTGTTAATCATGAAAAATAGTTTTGTAGCTCCCAAGGATGACGACAGTAAGGACAAAGAAGAAAACCTATGGACAAAGAAGGAGCAAGCGGAGTTTGTGACTAACGGGAAAGAAAATTTTCATTTGCTAACCGTTCTAACGGCGTAAGAAGTCAACTGTATCGGAACCTACAAATCAGCAAAGGAACTTTGGGAAAAGTTCCTGAAGCTTCACGAAGGTACCTCTGAAACAATGCTGGCAAAACGAGACATTCTCCGGAATCAAATCAGTAACCTTTGAATAGAAGGAGAATCAGTTGCCCAACTGTATGACAAAATCAAAGAGTTGATCACGGAACTTAAGAACCTTGTAGAAACAGTAACGAGTCATGATGCATAAAGGTATGCCTTAAACGCCTTCCCGAGGACCCCAGACTTGACCTCCGTAATCGATACATATTATATTTCTAAGGATCATGACGTTGTTGATGCAGTCTGACCCTGATTGTTGTTTTGGTGTTGACACCGATTTTAGTTTAGGTTGATGATTATGATGATTATGATTAAGTCCTGATCGGGGATCAGGCAGGGTATGGGAAATCCTAGCTTGGAGGGCTAGGTATTGGAAAATCCTAACCTGGAGGGTTAGGTGTGGAAAATCCTAGCTTGGAGGGCTAGGTGTTGAAAAGTCCTAATTCGGAAGGGTTGGGTGAAAAGTCCTAGCTTGGAGGGCTAGGTGAAAAGTCCTAACATGGAGGGTTAGGTGAAAAGTCCCAACTTGGAGAGTTAGGTGAAAAAGTCCTAGCTTGGAGGGTCAGGTCCTAGCTTGGAGGGCTAGGTTTGAAAAGTCCTAATCCGAAGAGTTGGGTGAAAAGTCCTAGCTTGGAGGGCTAGGTGAAAAGTCCTAACTTGGAGGGTTAGGTGCAAATTCCCAACTTGGAGGGTTAGGTGAAAAATCCTTAGCTTGTAGGGCTAAGGTGGATGAAATCCTAGCTTGGAGGGCTAGGTTGGAGCCCCTGGATCGGTTTGGTAACCGATCAGGGAGTTGGCACGGTGCTCCTTCGTGGATCGGTCTGGTGACCGATCCAGCGATGACTGATCGGTCTGGTGACCGATCAGGGAGTATGCATTTCACCCATTGCTTGGCTCTTGATCGGTCTGGTGACCGATCAGGGAGCAAACAGTGAGGTTGAGTTCCCTTGCTGATCTGCTCCTGATCAGTCTGGTGATCGATCAGGATCACTGTGCAGATCATTCTGGAGAACGATCTAGCGTCGCGGGTTCCTCTCTATGATCGATCAGGACGGAGCCTGATCTGTCTGGTCATGACCTGATCGGTCTGGTGACCGATCAGGATTCTCCCTGATCAGTCCGGTGACCGATCAGGAGGTTTGGACTGCGAAGCTCAGAAATCGCCCGATAAAGGGGTGGATCGGTCTGGTGATCGATTCACACTCTGGGATCGGTCTGGTGATCGATCCAAGAGAGTCCCAAAGAAATCGCGATTTCTAATTGAGCATTGGGGACCGATCAGGACGGAGCCTGATCGGTCTGGACCCAGCCTGATCAGTCTGGTGACCGATCAGGAGGCTCTCTGATCAGTCCGGTGACCGATCACTTTAATTCAAAATACACTGTCAGACGCTCTGATCGCGTCTGAACGTATCCGATTCTCTGTGCGTAACATCTGATACATGATTTCCTGCTTGATATGTTGTGCTAACACTCTGATTAAGCTGCAGGTGACAGGGAAGATTCAAACACTCAAGGAGAGGCAGTGGAGGCCTTTCCTTGGAGCAGGTTTGTCCGTTTTCCATCTCAGGTTGCAACGGCTGGAGCTGCAGACTGGAGCTGTTGACTAGAGCTTGGCTGAGGGAAGCTCGGGAAGTCCAGGGAGAGCTCAGTGGTAGTTGGCGTTGGCAGAGAAGCAGCTGGAGGCTGCAGGAGATGGTGTCACCTGGTGCTGAGTGGAGAAACAAAAGGGCGCAAGAAAGCTTCGTTGATGCAGAAGTTCGAAATACAATTTCAGGCTTGAGTTCTTGCTGTGACTTTGTGTTCTCCACAACTTGCTTGCGTGTTCTGAAGTTCCATCACTTTGAGCAAGCTACTGCAATCTTGAAGCAACCATCTCTTGCTTGAGCACTTGGAGGAAGGAACAAGGAGCTTCGAGTCCAACAGCGAGAAGACACGGGGAAAGGGTTCTTGCGTGAGATCGTCGCTGGGTGGAGATCACGAGGAAGCTTGCTGTGTTCTTGTCTTTGCTAAGTGCTAAGTAAGATCTTTCTTGTGTTTCATTGTGCTTAAACCTATATCTGTGATTGAAACACTGTGGAGAGGTTTCTCCACCGAGAAGGAGGTTGCTTTCTATCCGGTGTTAACCGGGGCTTGATCTGCCGACGATCAAGGGATCACCCACCTTAAGGGCACGCCAAGGAGTAGGGGCAAGTTATCCCCGAACCTTGTAAACCCTCCTTGTTAGCGATCTTGCTAGTTGGTTTCATCTGTTTTTGTTTCCTGCATTTCTGCACTCTGTTTCTATTGTTTCCGCTGCCGTGCTACTAACCGTGAAGTGCAGAGAAACCCTAAAGCGACCTAAAGCGAAAGAAGTTTATGTCTGGCTATATTCACTCCCTCTCTCTAGCCATCCGGATTCCAACAGACGTAAGTACGTTAGAACAATTATTCTCAACTTTAGAATTTCATGAGTCTCAGTGCGTAAGAAAAAAAATTCAAAAATGGATAGCATTACCCTAAGCACTTGGAAGATCTAGCATGAGGAGGAATCTTCAATAGATGAAGAAGAAATGACACACATGGTAAGAAAACTATCTAAATATTTTAAATCTAAATGGTTTAATAAAGTGCAGGGTAAGATTATTCGCCAAAGCAAAGGAAGATCCGCTGCTATAATTGTGAGGAAGAAGGGCACATCAAGGAGAACTACCCAAGACTAAAGGTAATAATTCAAAACACAGGAACTTAAAAGCCACATGAGGTGAATCATCATCAGATGAGCCCGATCTCAAGGAACATGCCAGACTAGCATTAATGGTCACCCACCTAGAAAAAAGCATAGATGAAGGGGGAGCCACATCAAAAGAAAAAAAGCGATGAAGGGGGAGCTTCAAACTTTGAACATGATATAGTAAATGAGGTATGCCTTCTACATCCCGATCATCTCTATTGTGGTATTAAAGTAATGATCAAGTCCTTATGTAAATTGAAATTTAGGAATATAGAGTTAAAAAGGAAATTAGCTTGTACATGCCCATTAGCATTATATGATAAACTAAAACTTTAGAAATAAAAACTTTAGAAAAGAAATATGTTGCATGTTCAAATAAATTTCAAAAGTCAAATTTGTTGGATCGAGAAAACACGATAGAGGGGGGGCTGAATATCGTGAAAGCATTTCGGATTTGAAAAGAGAATGCGCAGCGGAAATTTAAATAAACACAGCACAAGAACTCAAGCACTTTTACTTGGTTCAGAGTCGTGGTTGGCTCCTACTCCAAGGCCCACGGTCCTTGACTGTTTACTACGGGCAATTCTATATGTACGCAAATGTTTACAAAAAATGTTACAGTTATAGTGCAGTAAATAAAACTAGACTCTTCGTTACCGACGCTCGGTGTGAATCGTACTTCGGAGCAGAGGGTCGTCATCGGCGCTTGAATCTCGAGATTGGAGGTTTTCGGAGTAGAGCGCTTGAGTCGAAGAGCGTAGAGGCGTTGGAAAAGTTGATTCTGAAGCCTTAGGGGTCGAGCCCCTTTTATAGCAGTCCTGGGGGCGCCCGAGACGCTGGGGGCGCCTGACACGTGCCTTCGGATCCGAGAACTCTCATCCGAAGCTCGGTCAGCGCTTATCCTTCCAGAATCGGGCTCGAAGCTGACGGGGGCGCCTGGGACACTGGGGGTGCCCCGGTTGACTTGGTCTGCTGGCTTCTCGGCTGAGTTCGCTTCGATCACTTGGTTGGCTTGGACCCAGGGCGCCCGAGGCATCCAGGGCGCCCGGGACCATCAGGGCACCCGGGAGCTTGAGGGCGCCTGGCCCAGTGAGCTTCCGAAGCGATTCTTGCTCAACTACTCGTTTGGCTTTGACCTTGGGCGCCCGGGACCTCCCGGGCACCTAGCCCAGCTGCTGCCCCTCTCCTTTGGGGCGTTCTGAGCTGCAGAAACACGTTCCTTTGGTCCCTGCATCCAAGGTTAGTTCCACAACAAACAAGGCAAGAAATGTTAGGTTTATACAGCCTTAGCTGTCTTGGTTCTGACTTCGGGTCTCCCAAATGGAACCCTAGGTCGAACTGACGCCTATGTTCCCTCGACGGGGAACGCGTCCTCACCTACTCCTCTCAGGAGAATTTACTTTTTGCCAACCGGCTCCTCCGGATGGACTTTTGGCCGATGCACCTGACTAGGTCTTCGTGCCCACCTTCCGAGCAGGTCTTCGGTGCCCAGCTCCTTGCCACGGCTTCGTGCTCAATTCCTCGAACCAGGTCTTCGGTGCCCAACCCTCGGCCAGGTCTTAGTGCCCAATTCCTCGAACCAGGTCTTCGGTGCCCAACCCTCGGCCAGGTCTTAGTGCCCAATTCCTCGATCCAGGTCTTCGGTGCCCAGCCCACGGCCAGGACTTAGTGCCCAGTTCACGACCAGGACTTATTGCCCAACCTTATGTCAGACTTAGTTGCCCAGCCCGTGGCTAGGACTTATTGCCTAGATCAACTAGGACTTTCTTGCACACTTGAGTAACTTTATTAGATCACAAATAGTACTTAACTTTGAATCCTTTGTCAATATCAAAATAGGGTTCGATATGGTGCTTCCTGCACCAACAAAATTTTCATAGAAGTCTTAACCGGTACCTTAGAAATCACATGGGCCATATTGTAAAAGTACCCAAAAATAATATTCCTTCAAAATATTTAATAAATCTTATGGATAGGAATTTATTTTGGATCCCTACGATTGCACTAAATTGTTAAAAAAATTTTGCTAATAATTAATGTTTTTTCTCTTAATTACTATTTAATACTTATTTATATGTTTTTGAAATTTATGTTCGAATATGTAATTGTTACAAAAAATTTAGTTTTAAATTTTTTTTGATAGCGTTCACTATGTTCTATCCATAATTTTTTTTTAAAATTTTTTGATTGTTAAATAAATTTTTATGAATTTTCATTCAAAAATCAGTTTTTAAAATTTTAAAATACTTAAAAATTAATTTTTGACAAAACCAATTTTTCAGGATATGTAGACTATCTTTTGAAAGTTGGAAAAAAATTTTAAAATTATTTTGTGTCGAATTAAAAATTATCTTTTCAAAAATTATCAACTCTGAATTTAAAATTATTTTCTTATAGTTAGAATATTTATTTTACTTGAAAATTCTTACACTAATGAACCTGATAATTTTCTCATTTGGTTAAATATTTGAACATTTTTTTAGTACTACATAAATTTGTATAAATTCTTATAAAAAATTCGATATTTAATTTCAAAAATATTCTCAGACTGATATTTGACCAATTGAATTTTCTGCAGACTAACCGTTCACTTTGGAATATTCTAATAAATTTTCAAAAATTTTAAGTAATTAGATAATTTTCTATGATTATTTTCGGATATATGATTTTCAAATTTTTTTCTTCTCTTTAAGTCATTTTTTTGCCCTTAACATATTTTTTGATGTGATCAAAGGGAAGAAATAAGATTTAAGTTAAAGGAAGGTTTAAATTGATTTTTTTCACTTTAAATTGCAAATCTTATCACTTCTTTTTTTGTTCATATTTTTGTTTGTGGTTAATCCTAACTTAACTCAAGTTAATGCATATCAAAATGGGAGAGATTATAAGTACCCTAGGTAAGTTTTGTTGTGGTCAACTGAGTTAAAGTTATGTCTTGTTGGTATTTGATCCCTGTATCCAAGTTTGTAGGAGCTTAGGAGTATAGGAAATCGAGTGAAAGATGCAACAGTCGAGAATAATGACATGGTAATGGAGCCGACGGGGTTGATGCATCCAAGGGACACAAAAATTTGCGAAAGAGTACATAGGTGGAGCGAGAAGAACACGCGCGACGTCCGAGGGACGAGAAGTCGGGAGGAAGTACTCTTGAGGAGAAGGACGAAGGAGGGTTCGGGTGAGCCCAACTCTGAAAGGCCCGTGTGTTAGTAGGAGCCCTAGAGCCAATTATGTGATGATTGACTAGGGACATTTTGTATCATATTCTATTACTAATAAAGTCATGTTTGGTTATTATACTTACTTTGTATTCTGTGTCGAATAACTAAGTATAATAATGTCCTTGTGTAGTAGGTTCTTATCTACATTATATCGATTGGTTGAATCGATAGTGAGATAATGTAGAGAACACTTCACTAAATTATTCCTAGTCAAGCATTAATATTCAGGGACAATATTAATGCATGGAAACTAGCATGTAGGTCAACTGATGACTTGAGCTCACAAGTCATGGATATGTGATATCAAGTTGACACATGGGTATACATTGGAGAATGTGTACTGAATGACCCGCCATGAGAAAGTTTCATAGATTGTCATATGAGTGTCATAGACTTTCTCATGTGACTATTGGTATGAATAGTCCTTAGACCTGAAGTCACTACGGTTCCCTACATAAGGAGTTATGTACTTTGGTATCGTCAAACGTCACCCATAACAGGGTGGACTATAAAGGCGATCACTGAGTATGTAATGAATTATACAAAGGGATGTGAGTGATGTAGATGGGATCTATCCCTCCCATATGACGGGAGTGATATCTGTGGGCCCCTTGATCGAGTAGGACTACTGAAACGCATGACCATGCTCAAATGAGTCAGTATGAGATATTGAGCTCATTTGTTTGAGTGAGTCTACTCGGGGATCAAGAAACACAAGATTGATTGAGGATGACACGGTCTATGCCTCATTGGTCAATCTAGATATCAAGGATAGAAGGACAAGGTCATACACTATCATAGTCACGGAGGTTTAGTCAGATCTCGACTTATCTTGTTACTTGGGTAGCAATGATGCATTGCTAGATGTCACTCATTTCTTATGTGTCTAAAGTGTTTAGGTCATTGCCAACGTCACGAGAACCTATTGGGTCACACACAAAGGACACAATGCTTCGGAAAATCTGTTCGGCAAATCTGAGCCCGAGTTGGGAACTCGGGAGACCTGAGCCCGAGTTAGGAACTCGGGAGGTCAGTTCGGGGGGGTCTCGAGTTGGAAACTCGAGAGGTCGAGTCGGAGCTCGGCGGGCCGAGTCGGAGCTCGGCGGGCGAGTCGGAGCTCGGCGGGCCGAGTCGGAGCTCGGCGGGCCGAGTCGGAGCTCGGCGGGCCGAGTCGGAGCTCGGCGGGCCGAGTCGGAGCTCGGCGGGCCGAGTCGGAGCTCGGCGGGCCTAGTCGGAGCTCGACGGACCGAGTCGGAACTCGGCAGACTAGGTCGGCACTCGGCAGACTGGGTCGGGAGCTCGCCACTCAGGAGACTTGGTCGGGAGACCGAGTCGGAAGCCTGAGAGGCCTGGTCGGAGTTGCATGAAGGAAAGAGAAAAGTCTCTCTTCATTGGATGAAAAGATTCTTTTCTTGCATGGGAAATGATAAAGAGCCACATAAAAAGATGTGCTCTTTATTGGGAAGCCAAAAGACACAAACCTCTTCATATTCATGGGATGATTATAAAAGAGGGCCTTGTGACTTTGGATGAGGTCTGTTTCTTGCCTTAGCTTTTCCCCTTCCCTTCCTCTCTTCTTCCTCTGCTCCACTCTTGGCCGAAACCTTACTGTAAGGTTCTTGATGTTTTCGAGCTACCTCTAGTTGCTAGCACAACTAAGGTAGTTCTCCCGAAGTTGAGAGATTGTGTCCGTGTGGATACGAATAGAGGCATGTATTGGATCGAGAGAACCGATAAAGGGGGGGTGAATATCGGAAAATGTTCGGATTTTAGAATTAGAGAAATTATGCAGCGGAATAACAACAATCGCGAACACAGGTAGTTTTACTTGGTTCGGAGCCTAGGTCGACTCCTATTCCAAGGCCCACAGTCGTTGACCGTTTTCTGTGGGCAATTCTATAAGTTCGCAAAACGGTTTACAAATAGATGTTACAATTGCAGTATAGTAAACACAAAAATTAAAAGATCGCTCTTTGTTATCGACGTCCGGTGTGGAATGTTTCTCGGAGCAGAGGGACGTCGTCGGCGCTTGTATCTCGAGTCAGGAGGTTTCTGGAGCAGAGCGCGGGAGCAGAAGAGCGTGATTGCATTGAATGAAATTGTTGTTCTGAAGCCTTGGTTCGAGGGTCCTTTTATAGCACCTGGGGCGCTCGGAACGTCAGGGGCGCCCCCCCACGTGTCGGCCGATCCACCTTTAACTCGGTCAGCTTCTGATCCCTTCAAACTCGGGATCAGATCTTGACTGGGGTGCCCGGGATGCTGGGGGCGCCCGAATTGACCGGGTCAAACTCTTATCCTCTTGGCTTCGCTGGAGTTGCTTCAACTTCTTGACCTGGGGGCGCCCGGAGCGCTGGGGGCGCCCGGGAGCAGTGGGGGCACTCGGAAGCACGGGGCGCCCCGAACATGAACTGTCGAAGCCTTCTTTTGCATTATGTGTTTTGTGTTCACCTTGGGGGCGCCCGGGACACTCCGGGTGCCCTGGTCAGCTGTTGCCTCATTCCTTTGAGGCTCTCTGAGCTGCAGACACTCGTTCCTTCGTCCTGCATCTAGGGTTAGTCCAAAACACCATAGAGCAATAAGATATTAGTTTATACAGTCTTAGCTGTCTTGGTTCTGACTTTGGGCTTCCAAAATGGAACCCTAGGTCGAACCGACGCCTACTGTTCCCTCGACGGGGAACGCGTCCTCACTTACTCCTCTCGGGAGAATGTACCTGATGCCAACCGTTCCTCTGGTTGGACTTTTGCCTAGCGGTCCTTCGCCAGGTCTTGGAAACCAAGCTGTCCTTCGCCCGGTGCCTAGCTGTCCTTCGTTAGGTCTTCAGTCCCAAGATGTCCTTCGCCTGGCGCCTAGCAGTCCTTCGCTAGGGCTTCAGTACCCTGGCATTCCTTCGCCTGTGCCTAGCAGTCCTTTGCTAGGGCTTTGTACCCTGGCATTCCTTTGCCAGTGCCTAGCAGTCCTTCACTAGGACTTTTCCTACACACTTGAGTAATTTGTTAGATAACAAGTAAGACTTAACTTTTGAGCCCTGTTGCCATTATCAAAACTCAGGTTCGACTTGGGTGCTTTCTGCACCAACAATCTCTCCCTTTTTGATTTATGGCAACCTTAGTTCAAAAAGATAAGTTTAATCAAAGCATATAAAAATTACCTTTTGTTCCCTCCCCCTGGAAGGAATCTCCCCCTAGATTTTTCAAAAATTCGTGGGGTTTTTGAAAATAGGTTTTAAGTCTGAAGATGGTTTTAACTTAAAAAAAATTTTAAGCTTTAAAGCTTATATTTTCCAAAATGATTTTCGTTGTGTACTTTGGAAAGAATTTAACCACTTTGACAAATTTTGAAAACTTTAAGAAGAGTTTTGAAAACTTAAGTTTTGAGTACCGAAAATTTTGACGCCTTAAGTTTAAAGTACTCAAAAGTTTTGAAAATTTTAAGTTTTAAAGTACTTGGTTAAATTTGAACACTTTAATTTTAAGTACTTAGAATTTGAAAAAACTTCAGTTTTAAGTACTTAGGAAACTTTTAAGAACCGTTAGTTTAAAGTACTTAGCACCTTTTTGAAAACTTAAAAACTTAAGTACTTAATAAGATTTTGAAACTTTAAGAACTCAGTAAAATTTTAAAAGCTTAAGTACTTAGTAGAATTTTGAAAATTTAAGTACTTAGTAAGATTTTGAAAACTTGAGAACTTAAGTACTTAGTAACTTAGTACTTTTAGAGTTTGAAAAATTTTGAAAAACATAAGTACTTAGAAAAGTTTTGAAAAGCTTAAGTACTTAGAAAAGTTTTGAAAAGCTTGAGTACTTAGAAAAGTTTTGAAAAGCTTAAGTACTTAGAAAAGTTTTGAAAAGCTTGAGTACTTAGAAAAGTTTTGAAAAGCTTGAGAACTTAAGTACTTTAGTAACCTTTTGAAAACTTAAGTGCTTTGAGAAACTTAGTACTTTTTGAATAAAGGATAGAGTTAAAAAATTTTGAAGAGCTAGAAAATTTTAAACTCTCTCCTTTCCTATCTCTCCCCCTTTGCCATATATCAAAAGCAGATAAATATAGCAGAAATTAAATTGCATAAAGGAACTAACTTTTATAAATGAAAATATTTGCATGATTTTGCTGTACTGAACCAATTCATGATAAGACTTAAACCAAATCAGTTAATTTTCTCTTGTAGGGACCTGTCTAACCCAATTAGCTACTTACTAACTGTTATAAACAGTAGTTTTTGCTAGGGTTAGTCAAGTTAAGTGTTTCTGTTCAAGTTAGATTTTCTAAACTTGACACTTAACTTGATTGCTGTGTAAGTTGTATTTAGTGCCCCAATTACTGCAGATGTACTAACTTAAAGCATCTTGAATTAAGGCAAAGACCTAAGCATCTCAACCCATTCTAGGTTATCAATCAAAAGTACCCTAAGGTGCTTGTGAGATGTTGGCTTCTAAATCTATAGGTGCATGCAGTTCTAGGGTTAGGGCCTAGGCTAAGTCCATTTGCCAAAAAGCCCTAGTTTTGAAAGGGAGTAATTTTGAAATAAAACTAAGTCAAAAGTTTTTAAAAAAAAATTGATTTTGAAATTAAGTAAAACAATTTTTTAAATTCTTTTAGAAACTGATTTTTAAATCAAGTAAAGCAGTAAGAAAATCAAAAGTAGAATTAACCTATTCTACAGAGCACAATCCTAACTGCCTTCTTAGTGAGCTGAACTCAGACTCAGGTAAGGGTTTTGTGAGTATATCAGCTAAGTTGGATTTAGAGTCTATATGCTTAAGTACTATTTCACCCCTGGCTACATGGTCTCTTACAAAGTGATGTTTGACTTCTATGTGTTTGGTTCTGGAATGTTGGATTGGGTTCTTAGTTAGATTAATTGAACTTATATTGTCAATAAATACTTGAGTTTGGGTGTAGTTGAGCTGGAAGTCCTTAAAAGTGTGCATCATCCATAAAAGTTGAGCTACACATTCTCCTAAGGCAACATACTCAGCTTCAGTTGTGGATAGAGCTACACAGTATTGTTTTCTGCTGCACCAACCTACTAGACTATTTCCTAACAGTTGGCAGCTTCCACTCATGCTCTTTCTATCTAATTTGCAACCAGCATAGTCAGAATCCGAGTATCCTGACAAATTGAAGGTTGAGGTTCTAGGATACCAAATCCCTACATTTAGGGTGCCCTTTACATATCTTAGTATTCCTTTTAGGGCTGCTAAGTGCGTTTCCTTAGCACAGGTTTGGTATCTAGCACACATCCCTTCAGCAAAAAGAATGTCAGGTCTGCTGGCTGTGAGGTACAGTAGACTACCTATCATACTTCTATAGAGTTTAAGGTCATATAGTGCTTTTATAAGTTTATAAGAATGT
>JAGFNQ010002377.1:112952-155773 GCA_024364735.1 Boesenbergia rotunda | reverse complement strand
AGCAGCCCAACTCCACGCACGGATCCAAGAGGTAATGAACGGTCTTCACTCAATAGGTCACAAGGTTGAAAACCGTGACCTAATAAGGTATACTCTAAACGCCTTTCCTAGAAACACCTTGTGGGCATCTATGGTAGATGCATACAAGGTCTCTAGAGATCTCTCTAAAATAAAACTAGATGAATTATTTTCTGAACTAGAACTGCACGAACAGACTAACAACAATTCGGTCGAAAAAGGTATCGCTTTTATTGCAAGTAAAAACTTGAAGACAACGAAGAAGAAAACTGAACTTGAACCCGAGTCTGACACAGACTCAGAAGATGAAGAAGGAGATCAAACTAAACTGGTCCGGCTCGCTTGAAGCTACTACAAGGAGCTGAAGAACCGAACCAACAAACGAAAAACCGGCCGAAGAAAGGACGAACCAACTGAACCAGCAAACAAGCCCAATGTGACCTGCTACGAGTGCAAGAAAAAGGGCCACTACAAGTCAGAGTGCCCTAACCTAAAGGAGACGAAGAAGCCGAGAAAAAAAGGCGCTACAAGCAACCTGGGACGAGTCTTCCTCAGAAGAAGAAGAAGAGGCACCCCAGTCCAACCTCCTAGCTCTGACCGCCTCAGATAAAGTTGAGACAGAGTCAGAATCAGAACAAGAGGACGACGAGCTGACCTTTCACAGAGGACGGAGAAATTAAGGTAACTGGTTTTAATAATTACAGTTAACTGAATTGATTTCTTTTCTTTCTCGTGATTTGGCAAAAGCCAAACTCCGGGTCGAATCCCCCGAAGGAAGTAAAACTCCTGAAAGAGGGAGCTGTCTAAACCCTTAACCGAGAAGGTTCAGGAAGGAACTTCTATTCAAGTTGAAAAACTTGAAAAGGAGAACTCCTCCCTGAAACTTAGGTTAAGGAGAATTTAGAACAGCTTTAGAACGATTTACATCAGGTTCCAAGGGTCTTGACATGATCCTTGGAAACAGAAATCAGTTCTAAATCGATCTGGACTTGGCTACCCGAACCAAATCCCGACAAAGATCATATTTGACTGTACTGAATCAGTCCAGAAGAAGAATTCAGGCATGGGTACCTAAACTATGCTTGAACCAACCTACTGGATCAAATCAGTATTGGATCCCCAAGGACAAGATTCACATCTTGCCTAACCATCACCGTGGCTTTAGTCCAGGGGGAGCCAAACTGAAAACTATTTTATTAGATAAACTTGTTATTCTTGATTTAAATTGCTTGATTGATTGATTGTTTATTTTCTACAATATACCATGCTTAGACTTAGGCTAGCTTAAGGACTGAACAAACTTAGCTGAATTTGACAACATAGAATTGGGTGGAGGTGAGATGATATTACGTTAGGGAAGCCAATTTGGCGGAACTAGCCGAAGCTACCGATCCAAAAACTCAAACTAGTTAGACCAGAAATTTTTTCAAAGAATAATTTTGAAAATGAAATTTCATTAAAGACTTTGTCAAGGAAAGGGTGGATGATCCCATAAGGCTTCGGCCAAAGAAGGCCTAGTGCCTCGCCAAGACCTGGAAGCCAATTTTTGAAATTCAAATTCAAATTAATTTTTGTCAAATTCGAATCTAACACAAAATTTCAGCTAGTATAGATTTAAACATCGTTTCGAAAATTTCAAAATTAATTAATTAAGTTTCTCAAAATTTAATTATCCTTCAAAATTATCAAAATTTTCAAAATTTTCAAAACTATCAAAACCTGTCTACAAAACCTATAAGGTTAACGTGATTGAAACCCTAGATCTGGGTGAGACAGTAAAATTAAGACTAAATGATTCCCTTAATACCTGTGTTTCAGTGAAATTCTATATGTCAACCAGGGTCAACAAGGTCAAAACACGGTCAACATAGTCAAACCATGGTCAACATAGTCAAACCACGGTCAACATAGTCAAACTACGGTCAATGTAGTCAAACCAGGTCAAATCTGGTCAAATGCACTTCATTTGAGTCAAAAGCTAGTCCCTAGGGCGCCCAAACCGGTGTGGGTGCCCCAAGGCTGGTCAAAAGCTGCCAAAAGGCAGCTGCAGCCCTGTTTAGGCGCCCTTGTCATGCAGGGCGCCCTCCCACAATCGTTCAGCGGCAGAAAGCTGCACAAACAGAACTACAGACATGATAAGGCGCCCTCGTCCGGAAAGGCGCCCTTGCTAGTGTCCTTCAGTGGTCAAAAGCTGCCAAAAAGGCAGCTGCAGCCTGGTTAAGGCGGCCCTGGTCATACAGGGCGCCCCTCGCCAGTTAGGGCGCCCTCCGAGGCAGGGCGTCCGAGAATGCCTATAAAAGGGGCTCCCTTCCCCTTCTACTCTTCACACCCAAAACACTTCTCCTCCTCAACCTTCTACCTTCCAAGAGATCTTGCAACCCTCTCAAGCTCTCAAGCCCTCAACAATGCCTCCCCGAGCAAATCGGTATAATTTATTGTTTTTTTAATTTCTTTTCAAATTTTCAATAAATGCACACTTTCTTTAAGTATACATTCTTTCTCTTAGAAGACGCCGACCTAATCAGGTAGAACCCGGTACTCAACCTAGTCCTGATCCTAGGTTTCCCAATTTAGAATTATGTAACAAGTTCGCTCGTACCACCTATAAACCTATCAAAACGAGTTACTTGAATAGACTATTCTTCACCCAATCCTGTCCCCTAGCTATGAACGTCATAAATCACTACCAACTGGACAATCTCGTATTCTGCACTCACCCAATCAATACTTCCTTATGTGCAGAATTTTACAATAATATCATTAGACAGGATAATCTCATGTTCTCCACCATGGTTCAAGGTATTCCCTTAACCATCACACCAACATTACTGAACCGATTTTTAGGACTACGACCCTCGCAGTCCATCTTCTGTTGTTATCCTCCTAGGGAGCCTCCCTTTGATGCTCCCTATTCTCACATTACCTTAGATACATTACACGCATACTTCTTTAGGCAACCAGTGGCCAGACGATTCCAGTCAGTCGACTTAGAGGTTTAGGACTACGCCCTATACAGGGTCTTAGTCCAATGTATTCTGCCCTTATCCACCAGGGACGTCACCACTATGCGACCATTCCATACCTTTCTCTTGTACGTCCTGATTCACCAGCTAGATATTGATATAGGACTTCATATGTTTCACACTATCCTACACGCATCCAGTGTGAACACGCAAGGGCGGGTACGCACACCCTACTGCCACATTGTCACATCTCTATTACATTACCATGGTAGGAACATTACCGAGGGAGAAATGGCCGATCTAACCGACTACGATGAAATAGGCTATAGAAACTTCGCCCTAGCAGGTATAGAGGTGTCCAGTACCGGGGTTCTGTCCTGGAGACGTCGGAGAGCAGCTCACCAAATCGATTCGGACGACGAGGTCGAGTACGACGTCGCAGATGTAGCAGCAGAAGCCCGAGCCCATATAGACGAGCCCGCTCCACCGACACTCTACGAGAGAGTGACCCGGATGGAGACACAGATACAGAGTCTCCGAGAGGAGGTCGAGGCCTCTCACATAGAGCAGATGGATGCTCGCCGAGCTGATAGAGAAGTAGCTGATGCACGATTCTTACAGATGATGGCACGATTCGATGCATGGCAGCCGGGTCTATCTGATCACCCCGGTCCTTCATCTTAGATTCACTTGGCATTGTACCTATTTGACTGCCCCTACTCAGTAGGGTTGACTTGTGCTTGACTGTTGACTATGTTGAACCTAAACTACCTGCTTTTATTTTATGATAACTAGTTTATGATTATTGGTTTCTTGTTAATCAGTTAGGATTGTGTTCAGTAGAATAGTTTAACTCAACTGTTTAACTCTACTTGATTTCTAAAATTAGAATTTTGAAAAACCGTCTTATTTGAATTTCAAAATCAGTTTTAATTTTCAACTTAGTTTTTTTTTAAAAAAAATCAATTTTAAAATCTTTTCGACTTAGTTTTTTATTTTAAAACTACCCCCTTCAAAACTAGGGATTTTTCGAAAATGGACTTAGCCTAGGCTTTAACCCTAGAACTGCATGCACCTATAGACTTAGAAGCCAGCATCTCACAAGCACCTTAGGGTACTTATGATTGATAACCTAGAAAGGGTTGAGATGCTTAGGTCTTTGCCTCAATTCAAGATGCTTTAAGTCAGTGCATCTGCAGTAATTGGGGCACTAAATACAACTTATACAGCAATCAAGTTAAGTGTCAAGTTTAGAAAATCTAACTTGAACAAAAACACTTAACTTGACTAACCCTAGCAAAAACTACTGTTTATAACAGTTAGTAAGTAGCTAATTGGGTTAGACAGGCCCCTACAGAGAAAGTTGATTGATTTAGTATAAATTTAAGTATGGATTGATTCAGTACAGCAAAAATTTTACTTATTTCCTTATTTATGCTGTATTTAATTGTTTTGATATATGGCAAAGGGGGAGAGATAGGAAAGGAGAGAGTAAAATTTTCTTTTCAAAATTTTCTTAACTCTATCCTTTATTCAAAAAGTCTTTCTGAAAGATACTTAAGTCTTCAAAACTTCTACTTTCAAAATTACTTAAGCCTTTTCGAAACTTTTACTTAAAGCCTTCAAAAATTTTGCAAAGTACTCTAGCTTCAAAATTTTTGTTTAAAGCTTTCAAAATTCTACTCTAGCTTCAAAATTTTTTTTCAACCTTTCAAATTTTGCAAAGTACTCTAGCCTTTCAAAAGGTTTCTACTTAAGCTTGTCTTTACTCTAAAGCTAAAGTTTTTCAAATTTGTTAAGTACTAAAGTGTTTCAAAACCTACTAAGTACTTAAGCTTGTTATATACTACAGAGTATTTAAGCTAACATTTTGAGTACTGTAAAACTTAAGATTTTAAACTCAAATTATGCTTTAAAAAACTCTACTATGTATTTTTAAGTTACCTAAAACTTAAGTACAAGTAAAGTGTTTAAAACCCCACGAATTTTTGAAAAATCTAGGGGGAGATTCGTTCCAGGGGGAGGGAACAAAAGTTAAAACTTTTTCCATATTTTTGCTTAACTTAACTTTTTGAACTAGGGTTGCCATAAATCAAAAAGGGGGAGATTGTTGGTGCAGAATGCACCTAAGTCAAACCTGTGTTTTGATAATGGCAACATAGATCAAAAGTTAAGTCCTTCTTGTTTTCTAACAAGTTAATCAAGTGTGTAGTGAAAGCCCTAGCAAAGGATCGCTAGGCACTGGCGAAGGAATGCCAGAGTTAAAAGCCCTAGCGAAGGACTGCTAGGCACCAGGCGAAGGACAGTCTAGGACTGAAGACCTAGCGAAGGACTGCTAGGCACCGGGCGAAGGGTAGCTCGGCATCCAAGCCCTGACAAAGGACCGTCAGGCAAAAGTCCAACCAAAGGAGCGGTTGGCAACAGGTAAATTCTCCCGAGAGGAGTAGGTGAGGACGCGTTCCCCGTCGAGGGAACAGTAGGCGTCGGTTCGACCTAGGGCTCCATTTTGGAGACTAAAGTCAGAACCAAGACAGCTAAGGCTGTATAAATTAATGCTTTATCTTGTTTTCGAACTAACCCTGGATGCAGGACCAAAGGAACGTGTGTCTGCAGCTCAGAGAGCCTCAAAGGAGTGAGGCAGCAACTGAGTAGGGCGCCCTGAGTGTCTAGGGCGCCTCCACGGTGAACAAGAAACAAGTAAGGCAAAAAGGAGTTCGGCTAACCACTGGCCGGGGCGCCCTCTGCATCCAGGGCGCCCTCAGCAGCCAGGGCGCCCTGATCGCCCAGGGCGCCCTCAGGAGCCAAGGCGCTTCGCGCCTACGCCAGCGAGGCCGATCAAATCTATCCAGCCGAGAAGACCGGGTCAACCAGGGCGCCCTCAGCGACCAGGGCGCCCCAGAGGTCAAACTTCATCCCTATTTAGGTGGGATAAAGCTTGACCGAGCAAACTGCGGATCGGATGACACTTGGCAGGGCGCCCCCGACGTCCAGGGCGCCCTAGGGGCTATAAATAGCACCCCTCGACCCCAAGCTTCACATCAACTTCGCTCCAAAGCTTCCACGCTCTTCTACGCTCGTGCCTTGCTCCAGAAACGCCCCACCTCGAGCCGACGACGTCCCGCTGCCCCGAAAAGAGTCGATACACTCCGGACGTCGGTAACGAAGAGCTTAACAGTTTATTATTATTTTATTGCACTTTCTTTGTAATTGAAATTATTGTAACCTCTTTGCGCGAATATAGAATTGCCCAAAGTAAACGGTCAACGACCGTGAGCCTTGGAGTAGGAGTCGACACAGGCTCCGAACCAAGTAAAAATCACTGTGTCTTTGTGCTGTGTCTCGTATTTTTATTTCCGCTGTGCACTTACTCTTAGTTTTCCGAAAAAGAGCGATTGCCGATATTCACCCCCCCTCTATCGGCTTTTCACGATCCAACAAATCCTTTGGCTACTAAGTGGGCTTTGTTTCTCACTATTTCTCCTTGATCATTTAGCTTATTCCTAAACACCCACTTAGTATCAATAATGGATTTTCCCTCAAGTTTAGGTACTAGTTCCCAGACTTGGTTCCTCTCAAACTGGGCTAACTCTGTTGGTGCAGAATGCACCCAAGTCAAACCTGTGTTTTGATAATGACAACATAGGTCAAAAGTTAAGTCCTTCTTGTTTTCTAACAAGTTAATCTAGTGTGCAGTGAAAGCCCTAGCGAAGGACTGCTAGGCACTGGCGAAGGAATGCCAGGGCAAAAAGCCCTAGCAAAGGACTGCTAGGCAATGGCGAAGGAATGCCAGAGTCAAAAGACCTAGCGAAGGACTGCTAGGCACCGGGCGAAGGACAGCTCGGCATCCAAGCCCTGACAAAGGACCGTCAGGCAAAAGTCCAACCAAGGGAGCGGTTGGCATAAGGTAAATTCTCCCGAGAGGAGTAGGTGAGGACGCGTTCCCCGTCGAGGGAACAGTAGGCGTCAGTTCGACCTAGGACTCCATTTTGGAGACCAAAGTCAGAACCAAGACAGCTAAGGCTGTATAAAATAAATAATTAATTGTATTATTGTGTTTTGGACTAACCCTGGATGCAGGACCGAAGGAACGTGTGTCTGCAACTCAGAGAGCCTCAAAGGAGTGAGGCAGCAGCTGAGTAAGGCGCCCTGAGTGTCCAGGGCGCCCTCAAGGTGAACCAAAACCAAGCGAAGCAAAAAGGGCTTCAGCTGCTTACTGGGCAAGGCGCCCTCAGCAGCGAAGGCGCCCTCGTCAGCGAAGGCGCCCTCAGCAGCCAAGGCGCCTCCAGCCCAAGACTGCGAAGCTCCAGCCTTATCCACAGCCGAGATTTCTGCGCGGAAGAAGTCAGCCAAGGCGCCCTCTACGACCAAGGCGCCCCCGTGGTCAAACTTAATCCCTATTCGAGCGGGATAGAAGTTGACCGAGCAATCTGAGGATCGCCTGACACGTGGCAGGGCGCCCCCGACGTCCAGGGCGCCCTAGGTGCTATAAATAGCACCCCTCGACCCTAAGCTTCACATCAACTTTGTTCCAAAGCTTCCACGCTCTTCTGTGCTCACGCCTTACTCCGGAAACGCTTCACCTCGAGCTGACGACGTCCTGCTGCCCCGAAAAAGTCGACCTACTCCGGACGTCGGTAAAAAGAAGAGCGTAATTTTTACTTAATATTTTATTGCATTTAATTTTGTAAATCAAATTGTATAACTTATTTGCGCCAAATATAGAATTGCCCAAAGTAAACGGTCAACGACCGTGAGCCTTGGAGTAGGAGTCGACACAGGCTCCGAACCAAGTAAATCGATTGCGTCTCTGTGTCTTTTCTTTAATTTCCGCTGCGTACCTACTCTTATACAAATCTGAAAGTTTTCCGATATTCACCCCCCCTCTATCGGGCTTCTCGATCCAACAAGTGGTATCAGAGCGGGGAAGTTCAAACCTTGCAACCACCAGTTTGAAATTTTTTTTCGGATTTCTTTTTAATTTTATCATTCTATTTTCTTTATCTTATGAATTTTTCGATAAAAATTTCATTCGGTTTTTTTTGGCAAGGTTGGTGCAACACCCCTTGTCTTTAATTTATCCAGCACTGCTAATCCAAGACCAAGTCTTGGCAAATTTCTTTTAGCTTTCTTTTTCAGTCTAAATGGCCATGCAAGAGGGATTCAGCACCGCAAGACCTCCACTCTTCAGTGGAGAAGACTTTTCCTACTGGAAAAGCCGCATGGAGGTCCACCTGAAAACTCAGGTGGACATGTGGATCATTATCCAGTCCGGTCTGGAGATCCCCCGAAACGCTGAAGGACAACCACAAAGCTACTCCGAATGGGACAACTCCCTTAAACGCAAGATAGAAGCCGACGCAAAAGCGACACAAACCCTACAATGCGGGCTGACAAAGGAAGAGCTGAACCGCGTGGGCCCCTTCAATAGTGCAAAGGAGCTATGGACAAAACTGATCGAGCTGCACGAAGGGACTTCAGATACTCGGATCAGCAAGCGGGATCTGCTACTAAACAAATTATACACTATCAAGATGGCGGACAACGAATCAGCAGCCCAACTCCACGCACGGATCCAAGAGGTAATGAACGGTCTTCACACAATAGGTCACAAGGTCGAAAACCGTGACCTAATAAGGTATGCTCTAAACGCCTTCCCTAGAAACACCTTGTGGGCATCTATGGTAGATGCATACAAGGTCTCTAGGGATCTTTCTAAAATAAATTAGACGAATTATTTCTGAACTAGAACTGCACGAACAAACTAACACCAATATGGTTGAGAAAGGTATTGCTTTTCTTGCAGGCAAGACTGGAAGAACAACGAAGAAGAAGCCTGAACCTGAAACCGAATCTAACTCAGACTCAGATTCAGAAGAAGAAGATAGAGATCAAACTAAGCTGGTCCGGCTCGCTCGAAGCTACTACAAGGAGCTGAAGAACCGAACCAACAAACGAAAAACCGGCCGAAGAAAGGACGAACCAACTGAACCAGCAAACAAGCCCAATGTGACCTGCTACGAGTGCAAGAAAAAGGGCCACTACAAGTCAGAGTGCCCTAACCTAAAGGAGACTAAAAAGCCGAGAAGAAAGAAGGCACTGCAAGCAACCTGGGACGAGTCTTCCTCAGAAGAAGAAGAAGAGGTACCCCAGTCCAACCTCCTAGCTCTGACCGCCTCAGATAAAGTCGAGACAGAATCAGAATCAGAACAAGAGGACGGCGAGCTGACCTTCACAGAAGACGGAGAAATTAAGGTAACTGGTTTTAATAGATTACAGTTAACTGAATTGATTTCTTTTCTTTCTCGAGATTTGGCAAAAGCCAAACTCCGGGTCGAAACCCTCCGACAGGAAGTAAAACTCCTGAAGGAGGGAGCTGACTCTAAACCCTTAACCGAGAAGGTTCAGGAAGGAACTCCTACTCAAGTTGAAAAACTTGAAAAGGAGAACTCCTCCCTGAAAACTCAGGTTAAGGATTATAGAACAGCTTTAGAACGATTTACATCTGGTTCCAAGGGTCTTGACATGATCCTTGGAAAACAGAAATCAGTTCTAAATCGATCCGGACTTGGCTACCGAACCAAATCCCGACAAAGATCATATTTGACTGTACTGAATCAGTCCAGAGGAAAAATTCAGGCATGGGTACCTAAACTGTGCCTGAACCAACCTACTGGATCAAATCAGTATTGGATCCCCAAGGACAAGATTCACATCTTGCCCAACCATCACCGTGGCTTTAGTCCAGGGGGAGCCAAACTGAAAACTATTTTTATTATTAGATAAACATGTTATTCCTGATTTAATTGCTTGATTGATTGATTATTTATTTTCTGCAATATACCATGCTTAGAATTAGGCTAGCTTAAGGACTAAACAAACTTAGCTGAAAATTGACAACATAGTATTGGGTGGAGGTGAGATGATAGTACGTTGGGGAAACCAATTCTAACAAGATCAAGTTTACTTGGTCTCTTTAGACTGGTGAAACCAGCCGAAGCTACCGATCCAAAACCCAAACTAGTTAGACCAGAAATTTTTCGAAAAATAATTTTGAAAATGAAACTTCATTAAAAGGCTTTGTTAAGGAAAGGGTGGATGATCCCATAAGGCTTCGGCCAAAGAAGGCCTAGTGCCTCGCCAAGACCTGGAAGCCAATTTTTGAAATTCAAATTCAAATTAATTTTTGTCAAATTTGAATCCAACACAAAATTTCAGCTAAGTATAGATTTAAACATCTTTTCAAAAATTTCAAAATTAATTAATTAAGTTTTCAAAATTTAATTATCCTTCAAAATTAATCAAAATTAATCAAAATTTTCAAAACTATCAAAACCTGTCTCACAAAACCTATAAGGTTAACGTGATTGAAAACCCTAGATTTGGGTGAGACAGACTAGGCAGTGAAACTCAATTTAAGCTATTCCTGATTCTAATTGGATCCAAATCAAGAAAATTCTTTATGCGTAGGAACATAAAGATTTGGACCAATGGATGTTGGATAGCGGTTGCTCCAGATACATGACTGGAGACAAATTAAAGTTCACCAAGCTCAAACTAAAAAACCTAGGCTCAGTGACATTTGGCAATAATGCTACACTCAAGGTAATTGGGTCAGGTAATATTGAGCTTAAATCTGATTTCATTATTAAGAAAGTTCTATTGGTTGAAAACTTTAATTTTAACTTGCTTAGCATAAGTCAGTTATGTGATTCTGGTTATAGAGTTACTTTCAACAGTTCCAACTGCCTAATTAAAAATGAACAAGACTCAGAAATCATACTTAAGGGCACTAGGAAAAACAATGTATACACTATAAATCTTCCTATTATACCCAAATGTATGTTAACACAATTAGAACAATCAAACCTCTGGCATAGGAGATTAGGACATACCAATTTGAGAACTATCTCAAAAATTACCCAACTTGGCTTAATCAAAGGTATCCCCAACATCAAAAATAATGAAAACCTAATATGTGAATCATGCAATCAAGGTAAGCAAACCAAATCCAATCACAAACTAATTCAGTCTGATTTAACTCAAACCACACTTGAGCTCCTGCACCTTGACCTATTTGATTCACATGGAGCCAAGTCACTAAGCGGGAACCGATACTGCTTAGTAATAGTTGATGATTACTCTAGATTTACCTGGGTTAGGTTCCTAAAAACCAAAGATGAAACCCTAAATCTATTTATTGAATTCTGTAAACTAATTGAAAATCAAAATGACACTAAAATTAAAAGACTTAGGAGTGATCACGGGGGAGAGTTTGAAAATAAAAAATTTGATGAATTCTGTAAGGTAAATGGGTATTTACATGAATTTTCATGTCCTAGAACCCCCCAACAAAATGGGATAGTTGAGCGAAGGAATAGAACACTACAAGAAGCCGCTAGGGCTATGCTCAACGAGTTTAAACTAGCAAACCAATTCTGGGCAGAAGCAACTAGTACAGCCTGTTATATCCAAAATAGGGTTTTGATCAATAAGCGACACAACAAAACCCCCTATGAACTGTACTACCATAGACTTCCAAACCTACATTACCTAAGGGTCTTTGGGTGCAAAGTCCATATCCTAAACACCAAAGACTATTTAGGAAAATTTCAATCCAAGTCAAACCCAGGCATTTTTCTAGGGTATTCAACCACAAGTAGAGCCTATAGAGTTTACAACAAACAAACTAAGAAAATTGAAGAAACAACCAACTTAATTTTTGATGAAGAAATCAATTCAAATTCTAATAATCCAGAACCAATTTCATCAAACTCTGACCAAGAAAATGAATGACTTATTGAACCATTAATTGAACCCTTAAACGAACTAATTATTGAACCAATTAATGAACCAAGAATCGAACCACCAAATGAACCAGTCCAAAGAGTCGAACCAAATAGTGAACCAAACCAACCAGCCGGACCTGAGGCTGAACCAAGCTCTAGAAGAACAAAGAAACCCAGACTTAGTCACCCAACCGATCAAATTGTGGGTGATCCAACTCTAGGAGTCAGGACTAGGTCCTCCTATAGAAACCTCAGTCAAATAGCTATGATATCAAAAATAGAACCCAAAACTATAGATGAAGCCCTACCTGACCCTGATTGGATCATAGCTATGCAAGAAGAATTAGCCCAATTTGAGAGGAACCAAGTCTGGGAACTAGTGCCTAAACCTGAAGGTAAATCCATTATAGATACTAAGTGGGTCTTTAGGAACAAGCTAAATGATCAAGGAGAAATAGTCAGAAATAAAGCCCGCTTAGTAGCTAAGGGATTCAGCCAAGTAGAGGGACTAGACTATGATGAAACATATGCCCCAGTAGCTAGACTTGAGTCCATTAGAATGTTATTGGCCTTTGCATCCCATAAAGGATTCAAGTTATATCAAATGGATGTAAAGTCAGCCTTTTTAAATAGATTTATTAAAGAAGAAGTTTATGTAGGGCAACCCCCCGGGTTTGAGGACTTAGACAAACCTAACCACGTCTACAAACTAACTAAAGCCCTATATGGATTAAAACAAGCACCTAGAGCTTGGTATGAAAGACTATCAACTTACTTAACTACTAAAGAATTTAAACAAGTCCAAATTGACTCAACCCTATTCATTAAAACCCTAGGAAAAGATATATTTATTGCCCAAATTTACGTAGATGACATAATCTTTGGATCCACCAACACCAACTTTCTAAAAGAATTTGTCAAGATAATGGAAGATGAATTTGAAATGAGTTTAGTTGGTGAGCTTACATTTTTCCTAGGACTACAAATCAAACAAACTAGGGATGGTAACTATGTTCATCAATTCAAATATGCTAAAGAATTAATAAAGAAATTTAAAATGGATAACTCTAAAAGCATAAGTACCCCCATGGCCACTAATGTAAAAATAGATAGTGACCCTGATGGTAAACCAGTGGATCCTAAACTCTATAGGAGTATGATAGGTAGCCTACTGTACCTTACAGCCAGCATACTTGATATTCTTTTTGCTGTAGGGATGTGTGCTAGATACCAAACTTGTGCTAAGGAAACACACTTAGCAGCCCTAAAAAGAATTTTAAGATATGTAAAGGGCACCCTAAATGTAGGGATTTGGTATCCTAGAACTTCAATTTTTGATTTAACAGGATACACAGATTCTGACTATGCAGGCTGTAAGTTAGATAGAAAGAGCACAAGTGGAAGCTGCCAACTGTTAGGTCAGAGTCTAGTTAGTTGGTGCAGCAGAAAATAACACTGTGTAGCTCTATCCACAACTGAAGCTGAGTATGTGGCATTAGGAGAATGTGTGACTCAACTTTTATGGATGATGCACACACTTAAGGACTTTCAACTCAACTACATCCAAACTCAAATATTTATTGACAATATAAGTTCAATTAATTTAACTAAGAACCCAATCCAACACTCCAGAACCAAACATATAGAAGTCAAACATCATTTTGTAAGAGACCATGTAACCAGGGGTGAAATAGTACTCAAGTATATTGACTCTAAATCCAACCTAGCTGATATATTCACAAAGCCCTTACCTGAGTCTGAGTTCAGCTCACTAAGAAGGCAGTTAGGATTGTGCTCTGTAGAATAGAGAAACTCAATTTTTTTTGCTCTATTTTTTTAAAATTGTTTCTAAAAATAGAATTTGAAAATTGCTTTACTTAATTTTAAAATCAGTTTTTTTTCACTTTCGACTTAGTTTTATTTAAAAACTACCCCCTTTCAAAACTAGGGATTTTTCGAAAATGGACTTAGGCTAGGCCTTAACCCTAGAACTGCATGCACCTATAGACTTAGAAGCCAGCATCTCACAAGCACCTTAGGGTACTTATGATTGATAACCTAGAAAGGGTTGAGATGCTTAGGTCTTTGCCTTAATTCAAGATGCTTTAAGTCAGTGCATCTGCAGTAATTGGGGCACTAAATACAACTTATACAGCAATCAAGTTAAGTGTCAAGCTTAGAAAATCTAACTTGAACAGAAACACTTAACTTGACTAACCCTAGCAAAAACTACTGTATATAACAGTTAGTAAATAGCTAATTGGGTTAGACAGGTCCCTACAGACAAAAATTGATTGATTTAGTGTAAATCAAACTGGTTCAGTACAGGAAATTATTATTTATTTTAATTCATGCTATATTTATCTGTTTTGATATATGGCAAAGGGGGAGATAGAGATAGGAAAGAGAAAAATTATTTTTTTCTAAATTTTTCCTTTATTCAAAAAGTTTCAAAATTCTTTACTTAAAGCTTGCAAAATTTTGCTAAGTACTCTAGCTTCAAAATTCTTTACTTAAAGCTTTCAAAATTAAAGCTTTCAAAATTTTGCTATGTACTCTAGCTTCAAAAATCTTTACTTAAAGCTTTCAAAATTTTGCTAAGTACTCTAGCCTCAAAATTCTTTACTTAAAGCTTTCAAAATTTTGCAAAGTACTCTAGCTTCAAAATTTTGTTTCAAGCCTTCAAATTTTGCAAAATACTCTAGCCTTTCAAAAGGTTTCTACTTAAGCTTGTCAAAATTATTTTTACTCTAAAGCTAAAGTTTTTCAAAATTGTTAAGTACTAAAGTGTTTCAAAACCTACTAAGTACTTAAGCTTGCTATATCCTACCGAGTATTTAAGCTAACATTTTGAGTACTGTAAAACTTAAGACTTTAAACTCAAATTATGCTTTAAAAACTCTACTATGTATTTTTAAGTTACTTCTAAGTACCTAAAACTTAAGCACAAGTAAAGTTTTTAAAACCCCATGAATTTTTGAAAAACATAGGGGGAGATTCCTTCCAGGGGGAGGGAACAAAAAGTTAAAACTTTTTCATGTCTTGCTTAAACTTAACTTTTTGAACTAGGGTTGCCATAAATCAAAAAGGGGGAGATTGTTGGTGCAGAATGCACCCAAGTCAAACCTGTGTTTTGATAATGGCAACATAGGTCAAAAGTTAAGTCCTTCTTATTTTCTAACAAGTTAATCTAGTGTGCAGTGAAAGCCCTAGCGAAGGACTGTTAGGCACTGGCGAAGGAATGCTAGGGCAAAAAGCCCTAGCAAAGGACTGCTAGGCACTGGCGAAGGAATGCCAGAGTCAAAAGACCTAGCGAAGGACTGCTAGGCACCGGGCGAAGGACAGCTCGGCATCCAAGCCCTGACAAAGGACCGTCAGGCAAAAGTCCAACCAAGGGAGCGGTTGGCATAAGGTAAATTCTCTCGAGAGGAGTAGGTGAGGACGCGTTCCCCGTCGAGGGAACAGTAGGCGTCGGTTCGACCTAGGACTCCATTTTGGAGACCAAAGTCAGAACCAAGATAGCTAAGGCTGTATAAAATAAATAATTAATTGTGTTATTGTGTTTTGGACTAACCCTGGATGTAGGACCGAAGGAACGTGTGTCTGCAACTCAGAGAGCCTCAAAGGAGTGAGGCAGCAGCTGAGTAAGGCGCCCTGAGTGTCCAGGGCACCCTCAAGGTGAACCAAAACCAAGCGAAGCAAAAAGGGCTTCAACTGCTTACTGGGCAAGGCGCCCTCAGCAGCGAAGGTGCCCTCGTCAGCGAAGGCGCCCTCAGCAGCCAAGACGCCTCCAGCCCAAGACTGCGAAGCTCCAGCCTTATCCATAGCCGAGATTTCTGCGCGGAAGAAGTCAGCCAAGGCGCCCTCTACGACCAAGGCGCCCTCGTGGTCAAACTTAATCCCTGTTCGAGCGGGATAGAAGTTGACCGAGCAATCTGCGGATCGCCTGACACGTGGCAGGGCGAACCCCGACGTCCAGGGCGCCCTAGGTGCTATAAATAGCACCCCTCGACCCCAAGCTTCACATCAACTTCGTTCCAAAGCTTCCACGCTCTTCTGTGCTCACGCCTTGCTCCGGAAACGCTTCACCTCGAGCTGACGACGTCCTGCTGCCCCGAAAGAGTCGACTTACTCCGGACGTCGGTAAAAAGAAGAGCGTATTTTTTACTTAATATTTTATTGCATTTAATTTTGTAAATCAAATTGTGTAACTTATTTGCGCCAAATATAGAATTGCCCAAAGTAAACGGTCAACGACCGTGGGCCTTGGAGTAGGAGTCGACACAGGCTCCGAACCAAGTAAATCGATTGCGTCTCTGTGTCTTTTCTTTAATTTCCGCTGCGTACCTACTCTTATACAAATCCGAAAGTTTTCCGATATTCACCCCCCTCTATCGGGCTTCTCGATCCAACAAACTCTTCTTGCATAGCTAAGATCCAATTAGGATCAGGTAAGGCTTCCTCTATATTCTTAGGTTCAATTTTTGAAATAAGTGCTATTTGACTAAGGTTTCTATAGGCGGACCTAGTTCTGACTCCTAAGGTTGGATCACCCACAACTTGATCGGTTGGGTGACTGAGTCTAGGTTTCTTAGTTTTTCTGGAACTTGGTTCAGCCTCAGGTCCGGTCGGTCGGTTTGGTTCAGTATTTGGTTCAACTACTTGGGTTGGTTCAATTATGGGTTCAATCGACTCATTAGTTGGTTCAATAGTTAGTTCATTTAGGGGTTCAATTAAATGTTCAACAGTTTGTTCATTATCTTCTTGATTAGTATTTGATGAATCTAGATCTGGATTATCAGATTTTGAATTGATTTCTTCATCAAATATCAGATTTGTTGTTTCTTCAATTTTCTTAGTTTGTTTATTGTAAACCCTATAGGCTCTACTTGTTGTTGAATATCCTAAGAAGATGCCTAGAGTTGACTTAGACTGGAATTTACCTAGGTAGTCCTTGGTGTTTAGGATATGAACATTGCACCCAAAGACCCTTAGGTAATGTAGGTTTGGAAGTCTATGGTAATATAATTCATAGGGTGTTTTATTGTATCGTTTGTTAATCAGGACCCTATTTTGGATGTAGCAAGTCGTGCTAATTGCTTCTGCCCAATATTGGTTAGCTAAGTTGAATTCATTGAGCATAGCCCTAGCGGCTTCCTATAGAGTTCTATTTTTCTGTTCAACTATCTCATTTTGCTGGGAGTTCTAGGACACGAAAATTCGTGTATATACCCATTTACCTTACAAAACTCCTCGAATCGTTGATTTTCAAACTCTCCCCCGTGATCACTCCTAAGTGTTGGATCGAGAAATGCGAGAGAGGGGGGGTGAATGTCGCAATTCGTTCGGATTTAAAAAGAGTAAGTGCGCAGCGGAATAAAACAGAGCAAAAACAACGCGAACACGGTCGTTTTACTTGGTTCAGAGCCTGGGTCGACTCCTACTCCAAGGCCCACGGTCGTTGACCGTTTTCTGCGGGCAATTCTATAAGTTCGTAAAAGTTTACAGGAAAGATAATAACAAGAACAGTTTAGTAAACTTTAAATACAGCTCTTCGTTACCGACGTCCGGTGTAGATCGAAGTTTCGGAGCAGCGGGACGTCGTCAGCTCGAGTTGGAAGATTTCTGGATCGTGTCGCGGAAGCAGAAGAGCGCAGAAGTGTCGCAGTGATTGATGCTTTGAAGAAGGAGGTCGAGGGCCCTTTATATAGGGCCTGGGGGCGCCCTAGTCAACGGGGGCGCCCCCCCACGTGGCAGCAGATCCGGTTGTTGCTCGGTCGCTGTCTGATCCCCTTATCCTCGGGATCCGGTTTGACCGGGGCGCCCGGATGACTCGGGGCGCCCGCATTGACCGGTCAAAGCCTTATCTGCAGCGCTGAGCTCTCCTCGGTAAGTCTGGCTGGGGGCGCCCGGGACAGCGGGGGCGCCCTGGGCGTGTAGCGCAGACGCACCTGAGTTGGTTCACTATGGGGGCGCCCGGGACAGCGGGGGCGCCCTGGGTATGTACTGTCGAAGTCTTTCTTGTCTTGTTGTGTTTTGTGTTCACCATGGGGGCGCCCGGGACACTCCGGGCACCCTGGTCAGCGATCGCCTCTTTCCTTTGAGGCATTCTGAGCTGTAGACACACGTTCCTTTGGTCCTGCATCCAGGGTTAGTCCAAAACACAATAAACCAATAACATAATGAATTATACAGCCTTGGCTGTCTTGGTTCTGACTTTGGTCTCCAAAATGGAGCCCTAGGTCGAACCGACGCCTAATGTTCCCTCAAGGGGAACGCGTCCTCACCTACTCCTCTCGGGAGAATTTACCTGGTGCCAACCGGATCCTCCAGTTGGACTTTTGCCCGGCAGCCCTTCGCCAGGTCTTGGTTTTCGCCTAGCAGCCCTTCGCCACGCCTAGCAGCCCTTCGCCAGGACTTGGTTTTCGCCTAGCAGCCCTTCGCCAGGACTTGGTTTTCGCCCAGCAACCCTTCGCCAGGACTTGGTTTCCTGACAGCCCATCGTCAGGTGCCTAGCATCCCTTCGCTAGGACTTGGTTTTCGCCCAGCAACCCTTCGCCAGGACTTGGTTTCCTGACAGCCCTTCGTCAGGTGCCTAGCAGCCCTTCGCTAGGACTTGGTTTTCTGCACACTCAAGCAGCATTGTTAGATACCAAACAACCCTTAACTTTGAATCCTTTGCCAATATCAAAACAAGGTTCGATCTGGTGCTTCCTGCACCAACACTAAGTCTTTTGATTTTGGTATCGTTTTGATTTTTCAATTAACTTACAAAGATAACTAAATAGGTTTAAGGTTTCATCTTTGGTCTTCAGAAACCTAACTCAGGTAAACCTAGAGTAATCATCAATAATTACTAAGCAGTACCGGTTTCCGCTTAGTGACTTGGCTCCATGTGAATCAAATAGGTCAAGGTGCAGGAGCTCAAGTGTGGTTTGAGTTAGATCAGATTGAATTAGTTTGTGATTGGACCTGGTTTGTTTTCCTTGATTGCATGATTTACATATTAAGTTTTCAAGGTTCTTAATTTTAGGTATACCTTTAATCAGGCCAAGTTAGGTAATTTTTGAAATTAATCTTAGATTAGTGTGACCTAATCTCCTATGCCAGAGGTTTGATTCTTCTAACTGAGTTAACATGCATTTAGGTACTAGGGGTAGGTTTATAGTGTAAACATTGTTTTTCCTAGAGCCCTTAAGCATGATTTCTGAGTCTTGTAAGTTTCTAATCAGGCAGTTAGAGTTGGTGAAGGTGACTACATAACCAGTATCACATAATTGACTTATGCTAAGCAAGTTAAATTTAAAATCTTCAACCAAAAGAACCTTTTTAATAACAAAGTCAGATTTAAGTTCAATGTTACCTGACCCAATCACCTTGAGTGTAGCATTGTTGCCAAATGCTACTGAGCCTAGGTTCTTGAACTTGAGTTTGATGAATTTCAATTTATCCCCAGTCATGTGTCTGGAGCATCCGCTATCCAACATCCATTGGTCCAAATCTTTATGTTCCTACACATAAAGAGTTTTGTTGATTTGAATCCAATTAGAATTAAGGATAACCTAAATTGATTTTCACAACCTAGTCTGTCTCACCCAATCTAGAGTTATCAATCACGTTAGCCTTATGGGTCTTTGTGAGATAGGTTTTCGTAGAAATAAGAAGTTATTTTGGAAAATCCTGATTAATTTTGAAAAGGTTAAATTAATTTTGAAAGCAATTTGTTTTGAATTTATTTTGAAAAGAAGTGTTTGAATCTACAATTAACTGAAAATTTGTATTAGATTCGAATTTGACAAGAAGTAACTTGAATTTGAATTTCAAAAATTGGCTTCCAGGTCTTGGCGAGGCACTAAGCCTTCTTTGGCCGTAGCCTTATTATATCATCAACCCTTTCCTTGACAAAGCCTTTTAATGAACTTTCATTTTCAAAATTACTTTTTGAAAAATTCTGGTCTAACTAGTTTGGGTCTTGGATCGGTAGCTTCGGCTAGTTTCACCAGTCTAAAGAGACCAAGTAGTGTATACTTGACCTTATTAGAAGAGATTTCCCTAACGTACTATCATCTACCGCCATCCAATACTAGGTTGTTCAAATTTCAGTTAATTGGTTCAGTCCTTACTCTAATCAGTCCTAAATCTAAGCATGATAAATTGTAGAAAATAAATAAACCAGGAATCATGCAATTTTACAATAAGAAAAAGAATTTATTTAACTATAAAAATTGTTTTTAAATTGTCTCCCCCTGGACTAAAGCCACGATAATGGTTCGGCAAGATGTGAATCTTATCCTTGAGGATCCAATATTGATTTGACCCAGTTTGGTTGGTCAGGCATAGTTTGGGTACCCATGCCTGAACTTTAGGTCTAGACTGATTCAGTACAGCATAGTATGATCTTTGTCTAGACTTGGTTCAATAGCCTAATCCGGATCAATTTAGAACGGACTTCTGTTTTTCAAGGATCATATCAAGACCCTTGGAACCAGAAGTGAACCGTTCTAAGGCTGCTCTAAGGTCCTTGACTTGAGTTTTCAAGGAGGAGTTCTCTTTCTCAAGTTTTTTCAACTTGAGTAGAGGTTCCTTCTTGAGCCTTCTCAGTTAAGGATCTAGAGTCAGCTCCCTCTTTAAGGAGTTTTACTTCCTGTCGGAGGGTCTCGACTCGGATTTTGGCCTTCGCCAAGTCGCGAGAAAGATACGCAATTAATTCAGATAATTGACTTTTAGAAAACCCACTTACAGTGATTTCACTGTCCTCTGAAAATGTGAGTTTGCCGTCGTCCGGCTCCAATTTTGACTCGGTCTCGATTTCTTCCGATGCAGTCAGGGCGAGCAGATTCGACTGTGGGGCCTCTTCTTCTTCTTCAGAGGAAGACTCGTCCCACGTTGCTTGAAGGGCCTTCTTCCTTTTTGTTTTCTTGGCTTCCTTCAGATTAGGGCATTCGTTCTTGTAGTGACCCTTCTTTTTGCATTCGTAGCAGGTCACATTTGGTTTGGTCTTTTCATTTGTAGGATCAGCTGGTTCTTCCTTCTTTCAGCTGACTTTTCTTCTATTGGACTGATTCTTCAATTCCTTGTAGTAGTTTCGTGCAAGCCGAACCAGCTTAGGTCGATCTCCTTCGCTGTCTTTTGAGTCAGAGTCTGAATCAGACTCGGGTGCAGGTTGAGGCTTTTTCTTGGTCATTTTTCCAATTTTACCTGCAACAAAAGCGATGCCTTTCTCGGCCAGGGTGTAGTTAGTCTGCTCATGCAATTCTAGTTCAGAAAATAACTCATCTAATTTAATTTTAGATAAATCCCTTGAAACTTTGTACGCATCTACCATAGATGCCCACAAAGTGTTTCTCGGGAAAGCATTAAGAGCATACCTGATCAGGTCACGATTTTCTACCTTGTGACCGATTGTGTGTAGATCGTTCATTAGCTCCTGGATTCTGGCGTGGAGCTGAGCTGTAGATTCGCCGTCGTTCATCTTGATTGTATACAACTTGTTCAGTAGTAGGTCCCTCTTACTGATTCGGGTGTCGGAGGTTCCTTCGTGCAACTCAATTAGCTTACCCCAGAGTTCCTTTGCACTGTTGAATGAACCAACCCGGTTCAGCTCTTCTTTAGTTAGGCCGCATTGGAGTGTCTGGGTTGCTTTGGCATCAGCCTCAATTTTTCTTTTGAGTGAAGCGTCCCATTCGGTGTAGGGTTGTGGCACTCCTTCAGAATTTCTTGGGCTTTTCAGACCGGATTGGATAATTATCCACATGTCCACCTTAGTTTTCAGGTGGACCTCCATCCGACTCTTCTAGTAGGAGAAATCCTCCCCACTGAAGAGTGGTGGTCTGGCGGTACTGAAGCCCTCTTGCATGACCATTTAGAATTTTACTGAAAAGAGAGAGAAAAAAAAACACGTCCCAAGACTTGGTCTTCGATTAGCAGTGCGGGAAGAAAAAAAGAAAATTATCGAGTGGTGTTGCACCAAACTCGATTAACGATGAAAATTTGATAAAAAAAATAAAAAAATAAAAAAAATATTTCGCAAAAAAAATCCGAAAAACTCTCAAATTGGTGGTTGCACCAAATTTAAGCTTCCCCGCTCTGATACGACTTGTTGGATCGAGAGAATACGATAGAGGGGAGGTGAATATCGTAAAATGGTTTCGGATTAGAGAGAGAATGCGTAGTGGAAAATTAACACAAAAACACACACGAACACAAGGATTTACTTGGTTCGGAGTCGCGGTCGGCTCCTACTCCAAGGCCCATGGTCCTTGACGGTTTACTGCGGGCAATTCTATAATGCGCAAAGTTTTACAACAATGTGTACAATAATAGTGCAGTAAAAAGCAATTAAACTCTTCGTTACCGACGCCCGGTGTGCATCGTACTTCGGTGCGGAGGGTCGTCATCGGCGCTAGAATCTCGAGATCAGAAGTTTCCGGAGCAGAGCGCTTGAGCGAAGAGCGTTGAGAAAAGTGTCTGCTGAAGCCTTGGGGGTCGAACCCCTTTTATAGTGCACCTGGGGGCGCACTGGACGTCGGGGGCGCCCTCCACGTGCCTCTGGATCCGCAAACCCCTATCCGTAGCTCGGTCAGCCCTTATCCCTTCAAAATAGGGCTCGGAGCTAACGGGGGCGCCCTGGCTGCTGGGGGCGCCCTGGTTGCTGGGGGCACCCTGGCTGTTGGGGGCGCCCTGCTTGACTCGGTCAACAGGCTTCACGGTTTGATTTTTTGCTTCGGTTCATTTCTTGGTTTGACTCAGGGCGCCCGGGACCTCTAGGGCGCCCTGCTTAGAGCAGTTTCGAAGCCACTCTTTGCTTGGTTGTTTGTTTTGACCTTGGGGGCGCCCGGGACCTCCAGGGCGCCCTGCCCAGTTGATGCTCCTCTCCTTTGGGGCGTTCTGAGCTGCAGAAACTCGTTCCTTTGGTCCTGCATCCAGGGTTAGTTCCAAAACAACAAGGTAAGAGTGTTAGATAATTTTACAGCCGTAGCTGTCTTGGTTCTGACTTTGGGTCTCCCAAATGGAACCCTAGGTCGAACTGATGCCTACTATTCCCTTTACGGGGAACGCGTCCTCACCTACTCCTCTCAGGAGAGTTTACCTTTTGCCAAAAGGCTCCTCCGGTTTGACTTTTGCTCAGCAGTCATTCGCCAAGTGCCTGGCATCCCTTTGCCAGGTCTTGGGTACCAAGTAGTCCTTCGCCCGGTGCCTAGCAGTCCTTCGCTAGGGCTTCTGTACCAAGCAGTCATTCGCCTGGTGCCTTGTAGTCCTTCGTCAGGTCTTCGACTCCTAGCAGCCTTTCGCTAGGTGCCTAACAGTCCTTCGCTAGGACTTCTTTCTGCACACTTAATGAACACATTAGAACACAGATAATACTTAACTTTTGAACCCTTTTGCCAATATCAAAACCCAGGTTCGACTTAGGTGCTACCTGCACCAACATAAAGGTCCCCCTTGAAGATGCCTTGGTCATCACTGTTGGTGCAAGATGCATCAGTGATGTCCTCCTCCAAGTGTTTTAATGTTTGACAATATACTTAAGTCACTGACACATTGAACAAGGGAAGGGTGAGCAAAGGAGGAGTACCAAAGTCCTAGTTAACCTAGGCACGAAGTCCTGGTTCATTTGAATTGGGCACTAAGTCCTAGCCGCGGGCTGGGCAACTAAGTCCTGACCGGAAGTTGGGCACGAAGTCCTAGTCGGGGACTGGGCACCGAAGACCTGGTTAGAGGAATTGGGCACTAAGTCCTGGCCGAGTGTTGGGCACCGAAGACCTGGTTCGAGGAATTGGGCACGAAGACCTGGCCGAGGGTTGGGCACCGAAGTCCTGGACTTAGGGTTTGGGCACGAAGTCTTGGTCCGAGGGATTGAGCAACTTAGCTGAGTGATGACTAAGGACAGAAGTAGAGACGGGTCGAGGTTCGGACGTCTCGAGATCCGAGAGTATCGGAAGCTAAGCAAAAGTCCACCCGAATGGACTGGGTGGCAACCGTCTCCTGAAAGGAGTAGGTGAAAGGTGCGTTCCCGGGGGTGGGAACTTGCGTCGGTTCGACCTAGGGTTTCGTGGAAATCCGAAGTCAGAACCAAGTCCTTAAGGTTAAGAATGTATGTATATTTGCTTTGTATTTGTGTATCTTTCAAGTGCCTAGAATGGAAGACAAAGCAGGCAAACAACGGGGCTGGAACCCAGCCAGCTAGGCGCCCCCATTGAAGGGGGCACCCTAAAGAAGCCAGACGCCCCCATCAACTGGGGCACATCAGTTAAAGAAGTAAAACAGGTTCAGCGAAGGAAGGCAGAATAGGCTTCCATTCAGGCGCCCAGGACCATACGGGCACCCCCATCAGCTCAGGCGCCCCTGTGGAGAGGATAAGCGCTGACCGAGCCTGCGCGCAGGAAAGGCCACGTGTAGGTGCCCCTATCGACACAGGCGCCCCCATGAAGCCTATAAAAGGGGCTTCGACCCCAAGGCTCAGTACACAACTTCCAAGATCCATTCTGAGCTCTCTGACTGACGACAAAACACTAAAAATGAGGCTCTACGACCGGGAGGCTCCAGAAGGAAGTGCGTAGCACTTTGGAGGTCCAAATCAGCCGAGTCTTCGACCATTTTGCTTTTGGTTTGCTTTTATTATTCTGCACTGAATTTTCTATATTTTTTATTGTAATTATTGCACTGTAAGACGGGTTTCTCCGCCTCCGGAAAGTCCGGAAAGGAGACCAATAGTGGGCGGCGTTCCCGTGCTTAGGCCTTGGATGTACTGACCCTGGGGGATTGGGAACCAAGTAAATCCCGCGTGCAATTTGTCGTTTGTTTGGTCATTTACTTTTCTGTTTTTCGCTGTGCTACTAACGCTCTGTTTAAAACGAATTTTGAAAGTAAGACGAGTTTCCGCGAGAAGATTTTTCGGTCGATATTCACCCCCCCTCTATCGACGACACCGGTCCTACAGTGGTATCAGAGTCAAACCGCTCTTCACCGGGCTAACCGTGGACGGAGCAAAGAAGCCAGGAGTTGAGGGGGAGCCCAGGGGTAAATCTGGTACATTTTTTTAATGTCGATTTTTAAATTCTATATTATATGTTTTAAGTGCAGGGAGAGAGGGTACTATAAAAATCAGTGTCCTACTCGTAAGACTCGTTCTTCACAAGAAGCAAGGGAGGCACCATCGCCAGGAGTCCGGAGGGACAAGAGCCACGTACAATGCTTCAAGTGCGGAAAATACAGACACTGCAAGAATAAATGTCCGGCAAAGGTACGCAAAATTTACATTCCTAGAAATTTTCAATTTCCTGCACAATCTTATGATAATTTAGTTAATTTTTCTGATAAATTAGAATTATTGCATAATCAAATAAATATCTTGCATGACCAGTTAGAAAAAGTAGATAATGCTAAAATATCAGAAATCAACTTTGTAATCCTTAATGTTAATTCGTTAATCTCTAAAATTAATTCTGAAATTAATCTGAATTTTAATTCTGTAAATTTTGGAAGTAATTTTGTAAATTCAGAAATTAAATCTGATAATCCTCAGGATAATTCAGAACTTAAATATGATAATCCTGAAGATAATTCAGAAATTAAATATGATAATCCTGAAGATAATTTAGAAATTAAATCTGATAACTGTTGGATCGAAGAAAATGATAGAGGGGGGGGGGTGAATATCGTTTTTAAAATTTTCAGAGTAGATGAGTAAATGCGCAGCGGAAAATGACAAAATACACAAGAACACAATTCATTTTTTACTTGGTTCGGAGTCACGGTCGGCTCCTACTCCAAGGCCCACGGCCCTTGACCGTTTACTTTGGGCAATTCTATATTCGATAAAGTTTTTACAAGATGATAGTATAGATATAGAATTGGAAATTTAAATCACAACACTTTCGTAAATTGAAATTTTACCGACGCCCGAGGTGGATCGAATTCCGGAGCAGAGGGTCATCATCAGCATTGGAATCTCGAAATCAAACTTTGCCAGGGCGCAGCGCTTGAGCGAAAGTGTCTAGAGAGTTGAGAGCAATGGATGTCGAAGCCTTGGGGGTGCACCCCCTTTTATAGTGCTCATACGGGTGCCTGTGACGATGGGGGCACCTAACACGTGGCTTTCCCTGCACGAACCCTTATCCGCAGGCTCGGTCAGCACTTATCCATCTCCACTTGGGCGCCTGAGCAGATGGGGGCTCCCGTGACCTCATGGGCGCCTGAACTGCCTTAGTCCAGAGGCTTCGCGACTATGTGTTTACTGTTTGCCTTTACACTGGGGCACCCGTATCCATACGAGCGCCCGTGTCCATCCAGGCGCCTAGCCCCAGTGAGGCACCTCACTTGCAGAAGACCAGTCCTTCGATCCTACAACTAAGGTTAGTTCCAAAACACAACAAGCAAATGTGTTAGTCATTAGTTACAGCCGTAGCTGTCTTGGTTCTGACTTTGCATCTCCCAAATGGAACCCTTGGTCGAACTGACGCCTAATGTTCCCTCCTACGGGGAACGCGTCCTCACCTACGCCTCTCGGGAGAATTTACCTTTTTGCCAACCGACTCCTCCGGTTGGACTTTTGCCCAGCTTTACTCACCAGGTCTTTGTGCCCAGTCCTTGACCAGGTCATAGTGCCCAACTTTACTCACCAGGTCTTTAGTGCCCAGTCCTCGACCAGGTCTTAGTGCCCAGCTTTACTCACCAGGTCTTCGGTGCCCAGCTCTCAGCCAGGTCTTAGTGCCCAGTCCACGACCAGGACTTATTGCCCAACCTTATGTCAGGACTTAGTTGCCCAGCCCGCGGCCAGGACTTATTGCTCAATTCTTAGAACCAGGACTTCGTGCCTAGTGTTCCTAGGACTTTTCCTGCACACTTGAGTAACATCGTTAGAGCACCAATAATACATAACTTTGAACCCTTTGCCAATATCAAAACAAGGTTCGATATGGTGCTTCCGACACCAACAATAACTCTGAAAATAATTTAGAAATTAAATCAGATAATTCTGAATTCAAATTTGAAAATCTCAAAGATAATTCTGAATTCAAATTTGAAAATCCTAAAGATAATTCTGAATTCAAATTTGAAAATCTTAAGGATAACTCTGAATTCAAATTTGAGAATCTTAAGGATAACTCTGAATTCAAATTTGAAAATCTTTCTGAATTCAAATATGAAAATCTTAAAGATAATCCTAAAATTATTGAAATTATTTCTGAGGATAAGAAAGATTTTGTTGAAAATATTCTTGAGGATAAAGATGAGATTTCAAAAAATCCTAAGAATAAAATTAAAAATATTTCTGATAATTCTGATGATAATAGAGATGAAATACTCTTAAATGATAATTTAATTATAAATAATGTTGAAGAGTATTACAAGACATTAACTAGTGGGCCCAATTACTCCACCTACTTTAAGGATATTGAAGGATATAATTTTAAGGATGAGGAGGAGATGAAATTTTCTGAGATCAAGGATATAGTCAATAAAAATCACAAAGATTCAAATAAACCAGAATTATTGGAAAAACTTAAAAAGATAAATAAAGAAGAAATAGTGGATGAGTCAGAAATTTTTGAAATAATGAAAATTATAAACTTAAACTCACAACTATTAATTAATCATTTCAACCTTAATTATTCAAACTCAAAAATTCTAAATTAATTCATATAATCCTTAATTATTCAAACTAAAATTAATTCTAAATTAATTCAATTAATCCTTAATTATTCAAACTCAAATTAATTCAATTTGAATTAATCCTTAATTATTCAAACACAAATTAATTCAATTAATCCTTAAATTATTCAAACTCAAATTAATTCAATTAATCCTTAATTAATTCAAACTCAAATTAATTCAATTAATCTTTAATTAATTCAAAATTTAATTAATCTTTGATTAATTCAAAATTCAATTAATCTTTAATTAATTCAAAATTCATTTAATCTTTAATTAATTCAAAATTCAATTAATCTTTAATTAATTCAAAATTCATTTAATCTTTAATTAATTCAAAATTCAATTATTCTTTCAATTAATCCTTAATTAATTCAAAATTCAATTAAACCTTAATTAATTCAAAATTCAAATTAATTCTTAATTAATTCAATTAATCCTTCATTAATTCAAAATTCAAATTAATTCTTAATTAATTCAATTAATCCTTAATTAATTCAAATTCAAATTAATTCAAATTAATTCAATTAATCCTTAATGAATTCAAATTGTTAATTAATTCAAATTAATTCAATTAATCCTTAATTTATGTAAATTCTTAATTAATTCAAATTAATTCAATTAATCCTTAATTAATTCAAATTTTAATTAATTCTTAATTAATTCAATTTATCCTTAATTAATTCAAACTCAAATTAATTCTTAATTAATTTAATCTTAAATAATCCTTAATTAATTGAACATCAAATAAATCTTAATTAATTTAACTTTAAATATCTCTTAATTAATAATTCGGGATTAATTCAACTTTAATTAATTCCTTCTTAGTTTTCAATTTAACCTCAAATTTGTTTCAATTAACTTAACTCTAATTCGTAAATAACTTAAACTCAAATTAAATAAAATCTTACCCAAACTACAACAATTAAATTAATAATATCAAATATGTCAAAGTAGGTTGGCATATTCGCGAATTAACACGACATGTATCAAATTGGGAATTTGATACATTATTAAAAACTTAAATCAAATGATTTGAATTGTTTGACTCATGCGTAACTGTCATGTCATGCATATGCTATTTTTTCAATATATGTCATGTCATTCTGTTAGTAATATGAGAGAAGTGTCCTAAGGCAATCGCCTTATGATTGTAATCATTTACTTTAATAAATGAATATTCACTATTTGAGTATACATGTTCGTGTATTTGATTGAGATCTTAATCTCATTTACTGAATGTCTGCAATACAATTCACAGCATGAGAGAATTTGTGATGAATTCACAACTAGTGATTATCTCTACATGTACAATTGTGAAGTATTGAAATTGTCCCTAGTCGATGAATTGATAAATACGGACACTATCAATTCTGTGGAGACTAGCATGGGTTATTCTCTAATCAGCTGATTCTCACTGGCTGGTGACATTGGGATGTCCGGAGATAAACATGAATGCTAGTTAAGGGAACTAGTTCATTGGGGTGACTAGCTGTAAAACTTCATATGGTAATCTACATATAGATATGTCAATGAAGTTCTTACTGCAGCTTAAGTGCGATGTTCCTTTGACTTGCGGTGTTCAAGTCATCTTGGTCATGAAGACTTATACTTTGACATCTTAAGCAAGCATCTCCAAGGAGGTGTGGACCCAGGATGGTTGGGTATAAGCCGAAGTGCCCGAAGATGTTTGAACAGCCTACAAAGGATTCACCACTCCTTGCGAGGGGATGTATACCCAAGGCCTATCGTCGGATTGTTACTCGAAGCCTCTGGCCAGAGCATGACATGTTCAGAGTATGAATCTCTTAAATACATGAGAGTAATTAGAATCCGTAGGACGAGAGAACGTTACTTGGGCTAGGTGTGACGTAGTCAGCCTAGTGGGGACTGACACACATAGACCATGTCCTGAACCAAGTGGGTATAAGATGGTGAAGGGAATGAGGCACGATTCATTAGAGCTGCTGAAGGATTTCAGAATTATTTCTGAGGTCAACCGTTGATCTTTCGATTAATTGGAGATCATGATGTACTACTAGGTGCCACTCATGATCGTTCTATAATTGGTTAATTATAGACGGCCAACATAAATCGAAAGCCTATTTAGTCACACGCACTAGGAGTAATCCGAGGGATTTAAAACGAGTTGAAAATTGAATTTTCCGATCAAGAGAGATAAGTCGAATTTGAATTTTCAGAGACGCATCGGAAGCATAAAATGACTAAGTCTTTTGAAGACTTATTGGACGAATTAAATGAGTTTAATTCGTATGGTTTCGGCTTGGGTTTGGCCGGCTAAAGAGGGTCCCCACCCTCTTTGTTTGGCCGACCACAATAAAAGGGGAGAACCAAATTGTTTGGTTCAAATTATAAAATAAACCGCGCGTGGTTTGTTTTATAAAATTATGGATAAAGAAATTTATATAAAGAGATTTATTTTTCATGGAAATTAAAATAAACCTTAGATTGGTTTATTTTATTTTATAAAATCAATAATGGATTGATTTACCATGATAAAGAAATTTATATAAAGAAACTTCTTTCCATAATAAAAGGGGAGACATGGTTGTTTTTATTATAAATGAAGTTATAATAAAAACTTGGCATAATGGAATAATTCATAGAAAAATTTATAAGATAAATTTCTTATGAAAAATTTATTCCGTTAAGAGGAGACTTGGTGATTAAGAGGCTACTATATAAAGGTACCAAGGCAAGGCTTGGAAATCAATCCAAGAGATCAAGGATTCTTGCCTAGCCTCTCTCCCTCTCCCTCTTCTAGTGTCGCCGGCCCTAGAGCCCTCCCCCTTTGCCGTGAGCTTCCACCACCAAGAAGAAGCCGAAGAAGAAAAAGAAGCGGGCGCGACTCCTTCCTTCCTCCCGGAATTTTAATTCCGTTCTTCGTTTGGTGCTTAGTTTTTCATCTCTCTCTTGGTATTCTTGTCGTGCCTTTGGAGAATCTAGTAGTTCTTGTTGGCACGAAACTCGTGGCTTTGCGAAGTCATCCTGAAGAAAACTCGGCGTGGACGCGAATAGAGGCGGAGCTTCCAAGGGACGCTACGGTTGGATCTCGTCCCTTTCTACGAGTTACGCGAGGTATTAAGTAAATTAGTTTACTTTCTGCAAAATTTTAAATGTATGATCATGTCTCTACAATATAAGGTTGCATGCTAGATACGTGGTTAAAATAATTTGAGAAATTATTTATGCTAAACCTTCCGCTGCACGTAATTAAATTTTAAAATTACGAATCCGTATCCATGTCAACATGCACCCGGTCCCAACAGTGGTATCAGAGCCGGTTAGTGTTCGACATAATCATATAATTGTTTTGCGGAAAACTTTGTCATGATCTCAATTTTGGAAAATTTTCCAATTATGGAAACTTTCCAATTATGATCAATTTTAGATTTAGGAATTTCAAAGTTTGGAAATCCTCATGAAATTTCGCAAACTTTTGAAATATCCTAGTTTCTGAAATTTTATGATAATTGTGAAAACTTCCCATTTTGTAAACTTTCCAATTTTGGAAATTTCCTATTTTGGAAATTTTCTAATTTTGGAAATATGTAAGTTTTCTTTGTACCAGAAACTTACAATTATTCTGAAAACCTATTATGAAATCTCGCAATTTTGGACACTTTCTTTCAAGAAAGTCTAGACAAATTTATGGATCATTAATTGACAATTAAATTCGAATTGGTTTTAAATTATTAACAAAATTCTTTATTTTGGATTGAGCCTCGGGGAGCCGTCCAATTTAAAGTTAGTTGTTGTAATTTAATTTCCTATTTTGAATAAAATTGTCATGTTTAATTTGGTTATGCCTCGAGGAGCGGACCAAATTAGATTTACAACAAATTCCTTTTTTTGGGTATCTGAGCCTCGGGGAGCCACCTAAAGAAAATAATTTGTTGAAATTAATAAATCCATAAATAAAATATGTAATCAAATCTTGGAAATTTTGAGGTGATTCTCAAACGATAATTTCCTTATTTGATTTAAGAGGTGATGCTCTTACATATTGTTGTCTCCAAAATTAATTAGGAAAATGGTTTCCTATAGAGTTTTCTTAAATAAGATTTTCATGAAAATAATATGTGGTTGAATTAAGGGAATCTGTCTCTTAATTTAATAAGATTTGATTTAGAGAAATCAAAGTCTTAAACATATTATTTCCGAAATTGATTATGACAATTTAGGAAATTGTTTCCCAAAATAATTCCTTAAATAAAGTATGAAATTAGAATTAGGAAATTCGGTTCCTAATTCAATTAATGAGACTTGATAAATTAAGTCACATACATACTTTATTAAGGAAATCGTTAGTACATGACATAATTATATGTCATGAATGTGCTTAGAAAAGAAAGGATGAGACCCAAAACCCCTTACAAAATATTAAGGCCAACACCTTCCATTAATATGGTTAGAACCGGAGTTTTGTTTCTCGTTTGGGTTGATGGACACATCCATGCCCGGCTTGAACCTCAACATGTTCAAACCATGGAATTAGTTTATGATTAATATAGTTGGAGTCAGAGGTCAATCCTTAGTTTTGGTTGTTGGACACATCCAAGCCTGACTAAACGGTTGAATGAGCTCCAACTATATTAAAACTATTTCTTGATTAATGGGTCAGCCTTAAGCTTGGAGCATCGATTTGTTGTGCCACAGCCAAGGTCGATGTAAAGAGAGGTGCAGTTGGGTGCTATGTATAATGTTGCATACTTGTTAATGAGTTAACAACCCAATGATTTATGCAAACATTCAATTAGTTGATAGCATAAAGTGATAGTTACATATATGTGATATGTAATCGGTATAATTACCTACCTTCATAGCTAAGAATAACTTGATGGCCACAGCCATGGTTGTTCTTATCTATGGTTGGATATCAACCTATTTGGAGATGTTCCTACGATCTCCCGAATTGATAAAAAAGGGTTATTCAATTCGAAAAATAAATAGGATTTAATTAATGTATGTTGATGCATTCTTTATCATTCTTCTCACATAAGCTCAATTTGTATATCTAGGATAATCACTCGATCATCTTCTCTGAATTTGCGTTCCATTTTGGACACCAATAAACTGACTGGGCCAAACTTCATGGACTGGCTTCGAAACCTGAGGATAGTCCTCAAGGCAGAGAAGCTTGCTTATGTCCTTGAAGATCAACTTCCCAACCGTCCTCCAGAAAATGCAACTCCAGACCAGTTAGTGGTCTATCAGAAACATGTGACCGATTCTGAACTTGCGAGTTGCATCATGCTAGCCGCTATGGTACCTAAGCTGCAAAAGCAGCATGAGCATATGGATGCTTATACCATCATCTTCCATCTTTATGAATTATTTGACGAGCAGGCGAGATCCGAAAGGTTCGAGGTCTCCAGACTCCTCTTCACCTCTAAGATGCAGGAAGGCACTTCTGTCTCACAGTTTGTGTTAAAGATGTTGGGGTACATTGAGCGACTGGGCACACTCGATTTTGCAATGGATCATGAACTAGATATTGACTTAATTTTGCATTGTTTGCCCAAAAGTTATTCACAATTCGTGATGAACTATCGGATGAACAAGCTGGAGACTACCATTCTTGAGTTGCTCAACCTGCTGAAGACTATAGAGCCTTCTGTAAAGCAGGATCAGAAGACGGTACTGTTAGTTGGTTCCTCGAAGAAAGGTTCTAAGAGGAAAGCTAAAGAACAGAATAAAGGAAAGAAGAAAAAGGCCAAAAAGACTGAAAAGACACCAAAAGACACATGCCATCACTGTGGCAAGGAGGGTCACTGACGAAGAAACTGCAAGGTTTATCTTGAGTCCTTGAAGAAGAAGGCATCTGATGCCCCATCCTCTTCAGGTATCTTCGTTATTGAATGTCACTCTATTTCCTCAACCACCTGGGTACTTGATACTGGGTGTAGCTCACATATATGTAATGACATACAGGGGCTAAGGAATAGAAGAAGACTCGTCAAGGGAGAAGCGAATTTGCGAGTTGGAAATGGAGCAAAGATTGCTGTTGTTGCCATCGGAACATATTTGCTAAAGCTCCCTACTGGACGTGTCTTAGAATTAGATAATTGTTATTTTGTCCCTTCGTTAATAAAGAACATTGTATCTATTTCATGTTTGAATGAAAAAGGTTATCATTTAACTTTTAGTAACAATTGTTGTTACATAACTTTAAATGGTGTTCTTTATGGGACCGGAACTTTGTGCAATGGTATCTACACGTTAGATTTATCCGGTGACGTTTTCAATATCGAAGTTGGCAACAAACGTGCTCGAATAGATAATCAAATAGACTCCTAACGTGGCATTGTCGTCTTGGCCATGTAAGTAAGAAACGCATGACCAAATTACACCGATGTGGAATTCTGGAATCATTTGAACCCGGTTCATTTGATGCATGCGAATCATGCTTAAAAGGCAAGATGGCCAAATTACCCTTTTCCGGAAAAGGTAATCCAGTGGGAGAATTGCTTGGTCTAATACATACTGATGTATGTGGACCAATGTCAACTCTTGCACAAGGAGGCTATAGCTACTTCATTACCTTTATCGATGATCACTCACGATTCGGGTATGTGTTCTTGATGAAACACAAATCTGAAGCTTTTGAGAAATTCAAAGAGTTCAGAAATGAAGTAGAGAAACAGCTTGGCAAAAGTATTAAGATACTTAGATCTGATCGGGGTGGTGAATACTTAAGTCAAGAGTTTCAAGATTATCTTATGGATAATGGGATATTGTCTCAATGGACTCCGCCATATACACCACAGCATAATGGTGTATCTGAGAGGCGTAACCGAACCTTGATGGACATGGTTAGATCCATGATGAATCATGCAACTCTTCCAAAATCCTTTTGGGGTATGCACTTAAGACAGCTGTTTACTTGCTAAACAGAGTCCCGACCAAGGTAGTCTCTACTACTCCATATGAGATGTGGAATAGTAAGAAACCTCACTTAACTCACCTTAAGATATGGGGTTGTCCTGCTTATGTGAAGCGGACTGTATCAGACAAATTGGATGTAAGTCTGATAAATGTCTATTTATTGGATACCCTAAGGAAACAAAGGGTTACCAATTCTATCATCCCTTGGAACAAAAGGTGTTTGTTTCAAGGCATGCTGTATTTCTGGAAAAAGAATTTCTTTTACAAAAAAACAGTGGGAGTGGCATTGACCTTGATGAAGTTCTAGAAACTCCAATAGACATTACAGAGACACCTAGTCTAGACCCACAACCAACAACTCATAATGATGAGCTATCAGTTGAACCTAAAACAACACCACCTCTTCGTAGGTCTGATAGGACACACAATATTCCAGAGAGATACGGATTTCTCATAAGTGAATCGAACGACGTGTTACTCATAAGCGATGACGAACCTATCAGTTATGAAGATGTTCTGAAAAGTTCACAAAGGGACAAATGGCTTGAAGCCATGAAGTCGGAAATGGATTCCATGTACGAAAACCAAGTATGGGACTTGGTTAACCCACCTGAAGGGATTAAGCCCATAGGGTGCAAGTGGGTTTTCAAGAAGAAAACCGACATGGAAGGTAATGTTGTTACCTTTAAGGCTAGATTAGTGGCAAAAGGATATCGTCAGAAACAAGGAATTGATTATGACGAAACCAATTCGCCAGTAGCTATGCTTAAATCCATTCGGATGCTCCTAGCCATAGCAGCTCATTATGATTATGAGATATGACAAATGGATGTGAAAACAGCTTTCCTTAATGGAAACCTGCTTGAGGATGTATACATGATACAATCTGAAGGTTTCACATCGGTTGATAAAACCAAAGTATGCAAGTTTCAACGATCCATATATGGACTGAAGCAAGCATCCAGGAGCTGGAACATCCGTTTTGATGAGACAATCAAAGAGTTTGATTTCTCACAAAATCCTGACGAACCTTGTGTGTACAAGAAGATTAGTGGGAGTGCAGTCGTATTCCTAGTGTTATATGTCGATGACATACTACTTATAGGAAACGATATATTAGTCATACAGTCAGTTAAAATTTGGTTGTCCAAAACTTTCTCCATGAAAGACCTGGGCGAAGCAACCTATATCCTTGAGATTAGAATGTATAGAGATAGATGAAAACGGTTGCTTGGTCTTTCGCAGTCTACATATATAGACCGAGTGCTAAAAAGGTTTAGCATGTCGGAATCCAAGAAAGGTTACCTTCCTATCAGGCATGGGATCAACCTTTCAAAGTCTATGTGTCCGCACACAGAAGACGAGAGGATTTGCATGAATAAGATTCCTTATGCATCCGCGATAGGATCTATCATGTATGTTATGTTATGTACTAGGCCCGATGTATCAGTCTGGTGGAACTAGCCGAAGCTACCGATCCAAAACCTAAGCTAGTTAGACCAACATTTTTCAAGAAGTAATTTGAAAATGAATTTTCGATAAAGGCTTTATTAAGGAAAGGGTTGATGATCCAATAAGGCTACGACCAAAGAAGACATTGTGCCTCGCCAAGACCTAGAAGCCGATTATCGAAAATCAAATTCACTTTACTATTTGATAAATTTGAATCTAACACAAGTTTCAATTAAATCTTAGATTTAACAATCAATTGAGAAAAATAATTCAAGCATCTCACAATGCACCCATAAGGCAACCATGCTTGCTGTATTGAGACATCTAGAATGAGTGAGATGTTAATGACTAATAAAGTGAAAATATTTTTCAAAATTCGTAGAATATTTTTCTAAAAATATATTTTCAAAATAGTGCTTTAACATAATAATATTTTTATGAATTTCATGCTTGTCTGATTGCCAATATATTATATGTCTTCAAAATTATATCTTTTTGAAAAAATTGTTTGACTCACACAGTTAGACACAAGCCTCCTAGGACAACACTAAGGTTCCTTAAGGCACTTAGATAGAGTCAAACGGTGTCAAGTACAGGCGAGTTTTTGTTTTCTTTTGAAATGTTTTTCGAAAATTATACTTTAAACATTACTATCATTTGAAAATATTTTTTGAAAACTGTGCTTTAAATACTATAACTTATGGTTTTCAAAAACTATACTTTAAATACTATTGTTTTTCGAAAACTATGCCTGACAAATTATCTTCATTTCAAAATATGTTTCGAAATTTCAAAATACATTCTAAAAATTGTGCCTATGTCTCATTTGATTTTGATAAACCCTAAAGACACAGAGGAAGGTCCAATTCATGATCTACAAGGACTCCTAAGATGTGTCAAATTTAGGGGGAGTCTGAGTCAAAAGAAGAATTTTTGAAAAGTTTTTTTGGTAATTATTTGTTTTGAAATTATTAGATAATTCCTTTGATCTGAACTAAACCCTAAAGACTTAGAAGAAGAGTACTTGTGGTCAACAAGCTTCCTAGGACTGAGTCAAGTTTAGGGAAGGTCAAATTACAAGAATTATTTAATGTATTTTCATGCACTGCATTATTAAGTCCTTTTTGAAAACATAATGTTTGTATCAATGTACTGGTTTTTTCATATTATCTCTCTATCACTTTAAGTCTCTATCACTTTCAAAATAGTTTTTTTTGGAAATAATATTTACTTGAGTTGGAGAATTTCCAGGACACTTAGGAAAATGCCCATATAGTCAACAAGGTTTCTTAGGATTGTGTTAGACTAGAAAAGAAACCAAATCAAATAAAATTTTATGTTTTAAAAATAATATTTTTCAAAAGTACTTATACTTATCAAAAATTCTAATATTTTTCAAAAGTACTTATACTTTTCAAAAATTTTCAAAAAGTACTTAATTTTTCAAAGGTCATAATATCTTTCAAAAGTACTTGCATTTTTCAAAGATCATAATATTTCTCAAAAATACAAAGTTCTTTCTCAAAAGTGCACTAGTTGTTAAAGTGAAAATCTTTCTATAAGTACATATTGTTTGAAAAATCTCTTCTAAATGAAAGCTTTTCTAAAGAAATTTTTTAAGTGAGAAGTTTTTTGAGTTTAAATACTTAAGTACTTAGTTTTATGCTATGCTTTCAAAAATTTATACTAAGTATTTTCAAAAAGAACCAAATGTTTTCATTGTTGGTGGAAGTATGTTTGATGATTTTTGATGTATGACAAAGGGGGAGAGGTACGATTAAGTTAGAAATTTTTTGGTTGTCTTCCAGAAGGATCAAAAAGAAAAATCAAAATTTTTTTCAAAAAGGGGGAATGTAAGCCTAAGTTAGAAGTTTTTTCCCCCAAAAGATCAAAACCTATTTTCAAAAATTAGATCAGTTTTTCAAGATGTATAATTTAGTCTCTTCAACCAATCTAACTTAAGATATTATCAAACATCAAAAAGGGGGAGATTATTGGTGCAAGATGCATCAGTGATGTCCTCCCCCAAGTGTTTTAATGTTTGACAATATACTTAAGTCACTGACACATTGAACAAGGGAAGGGTGAGCAAAGGAGGAGTACCAAAGTCCTAGTTAACCTAGGCACGAAGTCCTGATTCATTTGAATTGGACACTAAGTCCTGGCCGCGAGCTGGGCAACTAAGTCCTGACCGGAAGTTGGGCACGAAGTCCTGGCCGGGGACTGGGCACCGAAGACCTGGTTAGAGGAATTGGGCACTAAGTCCTGGCCGAGGGTTGGGCACCGAAGACCTGGTTCGAGGAATTGGGCACGAAGACCTGGCCGAGGGTTGGGCACCGAAGTCCTGGACTTAGGGTTTGGGCACGAAGTCTTGGTCCGAGGGATTGAGCAACTTAGCTGAGCGATGACTAAGGACAGAAGTAGAGATGGGTCGAGGTTCGGACGTCTCGAGATCCGAGAGTATCGGAAGCTAAGCAAAAGTCCACCTGAATGGACTGGGTGGCAACCGTCTCCTGAAAGGAGTAGGTGAAAGGTGCATTCCCGGGGGTGGGAACTTGCGTCGGTTCGACCTAGGGTTTCGTGGAAATCCGAAGTCAGAACCAAGTCCTTAAGGTTAAGAATGTGTGTATATTTGCTTTGTATTTGTGTATCTTGCAGGTACCTAGTGTTGATGCAATCTGATCCTGATTGTTGTTTTGGTGTTGACACCGATTTAAGTTATGATTTGAGTTTGATTTAAGTTTGGTTGCGAGAATTCGGGTTAAGCCCAGGTGGATCGGGAGATCGCATGCTGGCATGGAAAAAGTCCTAACTTGGAGGGTTAGGTGTGCAAAAGTCCTAGCTTGGAGGGCTAGGTGTGAAAAGTCCTAGCTTGGAGGGCTAGGTGTGAAATCCCGGTGAGTGAAGCCGGGTCCTGGTGAGTGAAGCTAGGTGATGGAAATCCTAGTGAGTGAAGCTAGGTGTGAAATCCCGGTGAGTGAAGCCGAGTCCTGGTGAGTGAAGCCAGGTGAGTGAAATCCTAGTGAGTGAAGCTAGGTTGAAATCTCGGTGAGTGAAGCCGGGTCCTGGTGAGTGAAGCCAAGTGATTGAAATCCTAGTGAGTGAAGCTAGGTTGAAATCCCGGTGAGTGAAGCCGGGTCCTGGTGAGTGAAGCCAAGTGATGGAAATCCCGGTGAGTGAAGCCGGATCCTGGTGAGTGAAGCCAAGTGATGGAAATCCCGGTGAGTGAAGCCGAGTCCCGGTGAGTGAAGTCGGGTGACTGAAACCCCGGTGAGTGAAGCCGGGTCCCAGTGAGTGAAGCCGGGTGACTGAAATCCTGGTGAGTAAAGCCGGGTCCCGGTGAGGGAAGCCGGGTGACTGAAACCCTGGTGAGTGAAGCCAGGTCCTAGCTTGTAGGGCTAGGTTGAAGTCCCAGTGAGTGAAGCTGGGCATGGCATGAGTCAGAGATGGGCCGGAGGCTTGTTCTCATGACTTAGAGGAGATTTGACCTTTCCTGGATCGGTCTGGTGACCGATCAGGGGAAGTTGGCTGCGAGAGATGGGAATCCCATCAACCATGTGGATCGGTCGGGTGACTGATCTTGATCTGTCGCGATTTCCCAGTTTCCTACTGTGGCCTGATCAGGCTAGAGCCTGAAAGGTCAGGAGTGACTCTGATCGGTCTGGTGACCGATCAGGGTTCACTCCGATCACTGTCAGACGCTCTGATCGCGTTTATTTTCTCTGTGCTTTTTCTAATACACTGCCGATTCTTTGTGATATGCTTTGCTGAGCCTCTGTTGAAGTGTGCAGGTGATAGCAGGTGATTCAAAGACTCAAGGAGGGTCAATGGGAGGCTTTTCGTTGAGCAGGTTTGGCTGTTTCTCGTTCTCAGGTTTCAACAGCAACTGGAGCAGCTGGCGACTGACGGAGGCTCAGCTGGAGAGGAGGTCTTCAGTGGACTGAGTGCTCAGGGAGGTCAGTGGATTCAGGCTGGCTCAGTGGATGCTGATAAAGCTTGCGATGGTGAGAGGAAACTTAAGACAAAGCTGGAAGCAGAGCAGCGGTGTGTGCGAACAGACAGAAACTTGAAGAGTTTGGCTGGGTTGTGTCGAGAGCTCTCTGTTGCTTTTGTGCTTAAGTGTTCTTGTTGCATTCCTGTAAGTGCTGAGTGAGCGTTCCTTCTTGTGTGATCTCCTGTACTCAAGCTCAATCATTTATGAGATCTGTGGAGAGGTTTCTCCACCGAGAAGGAGGCTCTATCTTATCCGGGTTCACTGGGGCTTGATCTGTCGGCGATCGAGGGATAGCCCACCTTATGGGCACGCCAAGGAGTAGGGGTAAGTTATCTGTAAACCTTGTATATCGCTGTGTTAGCATTGGTTTGATTCCTTTCTCTGTTTTATTCTTTCAGTTGCATTTTGTTTCCGCTGCTACTAATCTGATCACAAAAAGAAAGTTCAAAAACGAGGGAGCGATTTGAGTGTCTGGCTATATTCACCCCCTCTCTAGCCATCCAGGTTCCAACACCTAGAATGGAAGACAAAGCAGGCAAACAACGGGGCTGGAACCCAGCCAGTTAGGCACCCCCATTGAAGGGGGCGCCCTAAAGAAGTCAGGAGCCCCCATCAACTGGGGTGCCTCAGTCAAAGAAGCAAAATAGGTTCAGCGAAGGAAGGCAGAACAGGCTTCCATTCAGGCGCCCAGGACCATACGGGTGCCACCATCAGCTCAAGCACCCGTGTGGAGAGGATAAGCGTTGACCGAGCCTGCGCGCAGGAAAGGCCACGTGTAGGCGCCCCCATCGACACAGGCGCCCCCATGAAGCCTATAAAAGGGGCTTCGACCCCAAGGCTCAATACACAACTTCCAAGATCCATTCTGAGCTCTCTGACTGACGACAAAGCACTAAAAATGAGGCTCTACGACCGGGAGGCTCCAGGAGGAAGTGCGCGGCACTTCGGAGGTCCAGATCGGCCGAGTCTTCGACCATTTTGCTTTTGTATAATTTCCATAAAAAATAAATTTCTTTATATAAATTTCTTTATCATGGTAAATCAATCCATGATTGATTTTATAAAATAAAATAAACCAATCCATGGTTCATTTTAATTTCCATGAAAAATAAACCAAACCTTGGTTTATTATATAAAATATTTATATCATCCATAATTTTATAAAACAAACCACACTTGGTTTATTTTATAAATTGAACCGAAACTTGGTTCTCTCCCTTTGTTGTGGCCGGCCAAGCAAAGAGGGTGGGGACCCTCTTTGGCCGGCCTATCCAAGCCATGCCCCAATGAATTAAACTCATTTAATTCATCTATTAAGTCTTCAAAAGACTTAGCCATTTTACGCTTCCGATGCGTCTCTGAAAAATTCAGATTCGACTTATCGTTTGGCTCAACCAAACCTAATCTCTCTTGATTGGAAAAATCCAATTTTCAACTCGTTTTAAATCCCTCGGATTACTCGTAGTGCGTGTGACTAAATAGACTTTCGATTTATGTTGGTCGTCTATAATTAACCAATTATAGAACGATCATGAGTGACACCTAGTAGTACATCATGATCCCCAATTAATCGAAAGATCAACGGTTGACCTCAGAAAAAATTCTGAAACCCTTCAGCAGCATAATGAATCGTGCCCCATTCCCTTCACCATCTTATACCCACTTGGTTCAGGACATGGTCTATGTGTGTCAGTCCCCACTAGGCTGACTACGTCACACCTAGCCCAAGTAACGTTTTCTCGTCCTACGGATTCTAATTACTCTCATGTATTTAAGAGATTCATACTCTGAACATGTCATGCTCTGGCCAGAGGCTTCGAGTAACAATCCGACGATAGGCCTTGGGTATACATCTCCTCGCAAGGAGTGGTGAATCCTTTGTAGGCTGTTCAAACATCTTCGGACACTTCGACTTATACCCAATCATCCTGGGTCCACACCTCCTTGGAGATGCTTGCTTAAGATGTCAAAGTATAAGTCTCCATGACCAAGATGACTTGAACACCGCAAGTCAAAGGAACATCGCACTTAAGCTGCAGTAAGAACTTCATTGGCATATCTATATGTAGACTACCATATGAAGTTTTACAGCTAGTCACTCCAATGAACTAGTTCCCTTAACTAGCATTCATGTTTATCTCCGGACATCCCAATGTCACCAGCCAGTGAGAATCAGCTGATTAGAGAATAACCCATGCTAGTCTCAACAAAATTGATAGTGTCCGTATTTATCAATTCATCGACTAGGGAAAATTTCAATACTTCACAATTGCACATGTAGAGATAATCACTAGTTGTGAATTAATCACAAATTCTCTCATGCTGTGAATTGTATTGTGGACATTCAGTAAATGAGTTTAAGATCTCAATCAAATGTTAGTGAGAACCCTAGAGCCAATCATATGATGATTACTTTTTGGACTCATTGTATCATATTCTTGTATATATATTTCTTATATATAAAGGCATTTCTTATGGTTATTGTACTTATGTGTATTGGTGCCAAATAACTTAGTATAATAACGTCCTTGAGTAGAAGGTTCTTATCTATATCAATCGATTAGTTGAATCGATAGTGAGATGATATAGAGAACACTACTTTTAATGATTCCTAGTCAAGTATTAACATTCAAGGACAATGTTAATGCATAGAGACTAGCATGTGAGTCAACATGATGACTTGATCTCACAAGTCATGGATATGAGATATCAAGTTGACACATGGGTATACATTAGAGAATGTATACTGAATGGCCCGCCATGAGAAAGTATCATGGATCGTTATATGAGTGTCATATACTTTCTCATGTGACTATTAGTATGACTATTAGTCCTTAGACCTGAAGTCACCATAGTTCCCTACATAAGGAGTTATGTACTTTGGTTTCGTCAAACGTCACCCGTAACTGGGTGGACTATAAAGGCAATTACTGGGTATGTAACAAATTATGCGGAGGGATGTGAGTGATGTAGATGGGATCTATCCCTCCTATATGACGGGAGAGATATCATAGTCTTGATAGAGTGAGATCACTAAGTGCATGG